>PVJI01005465.1:0-95898 GCA_004026765.1 Micronycteris hirsuta
CTTGAGTGCATTTTTCATATGAATATTCTTATTTTGTCTATAGATTGAATTTCATTAAATCTTGAGACCGGGGCTGTGGATTTGGATTAAAGGGATAAAATCCTAGAATTGTTTTGGCCCTTTCTGGGGTGTATGTCCCAAAGTTTATCTTGGCTTCATTTTACCAGAAGATACTCGCTCAGTTCCCAGAAGGACTGAATGTAATTTAATAAAGTATGAACTTCCAAGCCTTTATTACTTTAAAATTTTAGTAAGCAGTGTGATTCAGCTGTGCTCTTAAGATGAACATGTAAAGGTGAATGCTATTTCATGGCACAACTTTTGTGTAATGTAGGGTTTTAATTGTAGTATTGAAGGTTTTATAACGATTTCCAAAAATATGGGAAATTTGATTTTTATTGAGTCTGATAAAACTCAAAGTTAACTGTTTTGATCAAACATTTAAAAAATTTTTTTTAAATTTATTTTTAAGAGAGGGAAAGGATAGGAGAGAGGGAAACGTCAATGTGTGGTTCGCCTCTGGTGCACCCCTCACTGGGCGCCTAGCTCACAACCCAGGCATGTGCCTAGGAATCGAACTGGCGACCCTTTAGTTCGCAGGCCAGCACTCAGTCCACTGAGCCACATCAGCCGGGGCTGATCAGACATTCAAGTTCTAGGTTTCTTGCCAGAATCTTTGAAACAGTTTATAAAACTTCGCTTTAAATGCTTAATTTTAAACTTGGTTTTAAAACTCAAATAGAGATGCTGGAGGGGGGTGGTAGGAATTGGAGAAAACATGTTAACCACATGGGTTTATCACTGGATTAGAGAAGCAAATTCCTAGTAAATTCAGCAAGTACTTATTGAAGGATATATATCTATCCCCCCACCCCCAAGTAATTTGAAACATAAACGTTGGTGGTAGGTGATTGAGAAAGACAGTAAGTGATGGACAGAACACAGTCCCTGCCTGGGGAAGGGTTTGAAAGAGTTTACCTTTCAAGTGGGAGAAAGCCAGTATATTATACTGAAATATAAACTATATAAACCATTCACATGTTATACTGAAATATAAACTATATATAAATATATTTATAAAATATATATAAAAACTATATTTCAGTATGGTGTGTGAATGGCTCTAATAGAAGGATGTATAAGAAGCTGCTGGAACATAGAGGAAGAGCACTAGTTGCTAAATTTCAGTTATAAGTTGCATTTTTATTTCAGCAGATTAACTCACTGAGTCTCAATATCTTTACCTATACAATGACAATGTAAATGTATCTATCTTGTAGGCTCGTTTTGAGGACTCAATGAAAATACATGTACAGTGCTTAGTACAATCCCTAAAGCAGACTATTGCTTAATAAATACTAGCTTACTGCTCCTGAGTGACAGTTACTGTGTAATTGCAGAGAACCTTTCCTCTGGCTTTGTGGTTTCTGCCTCCCTTCTCCTTTTTTCTCTTTGCATTCATAACCCTGGTCCGTGATCTGAAGGAAGCATCTCTAAAATCGTGGAGGTCAGATTTAGATTTCTTTGAGAGTTTATTTTCCCTCATTCTCTCCCCTCCTTCCTCACTGTGAATAACTCACTTTTTAAAGTTTCCAGAACATTAGTGGTGTGATCTTTTTACAGTGTGTTGTCTCTTATCATTTAAGATCTGCTCTGTCCAATAAGGACATGTGTGACAATTTAAATCTGTACAAAATTAAAAATGTACTTCCTTAATCACATCATCCACATTGCAATGCCCAACAGCCACATTTGGCTTGTGGGTGCCTCATTGGTCGACACGGGTATAGAACATTTCAGACGTCCTGTTCGGTTCTGTTCGCTCTGTTCTGGAGCATGTGGGACCCAGAGAGTGGCCTGCCTGCCTCAGTTTTCCAGTTCCACATCCTCTTTTCCCCACTTACATTGAATGCTTTTTAAAAAGCTTGCCACTTTGGTTATTTTCCGTTAAAGAGGTATAGTGTTTGAGTGATTTTTGATTCTTATTTTTATAAATAAAAACTCTGGATAGGCCATTTAATTCTCAATTTAAGACATTTCAAACTATTTGGGTTTTATTTTCAAGTACATTAGAACAGCTTTAGAGCAACATTTTTAGACAGCCATCTTTGAAATACTATTTCTGATTAATGATAGCGGTGTTCTGCTGGGTTAGACATATTCAGCAGAGGACTGTAAATCATTTCCTGCTTCTTCGATCCTCTGTATCTTGTATCCGCCCACGGTTTCTCCCCAAGCCGCTCCACGCGTTTCCTAAATAGTCTCCATACAGGGTGCCGGTGCCGCCGCCGTCATTTAGGCCCGCGTCTTCCTCACGGCACACGCAAACGTGCTGGCAGGTGACTCTGAATGAGACATAGAACAAAAAGGTTCTCTACTGGCTGCCGCCGGCAAATTCACAGGGAGTGGTAGTGTTCGGAGTACACACATTCCAGATCAGTTCGCCAAGGCCCTGTGGCCGGTTTACCCAGGGGAGTCCTCTCCTAAGCCTGTCAGAGACCTTTTATAAAAAATTCTATAGCCTTAAAAAGGTTCCTTATTTTCTGATTTGTTGTAATAAAAACACATTGGCTTTACAGATGTGTAAGTAAATAGTAAGTTTTCGTAATATATCACCGTGTTACCCGGTTCGATTCATGATACACATACTTTATGATATGAAGCTATATTCTCCACATTATATAGAAATACCCATTACAGTGATTGTTCTGAAAGATTGGCTGTCAGGGCTGAAGAGTAAGTGAGTAACTCCTTAATGTTTTTATTGTTTTTCATTAATACATATTTGTAATCCTCCCCCAATGACACGTTCATTGATTTGAGAGAGGGAGAGAAACATCAATTGGTTGCCTTCCACGCGTGCCTGTTGACGTGCCAACCAGCTGAGCCACACCAGCCAGTTAATGTTTTTAAAAATCAACTTGAAATTACAGTTTGAAAGCACCCTAGAGATTACTGACTGTATTTTTATACAAGACAAAACTTAGATTATGGCTTTACGCAGGGTGACAGAGCTAGGTGGCAGTTTTAAATATATGTGTGTGCCTACATAATACATTTCATATAATAAATTTTATACATAATTCACATAGTGTTTGTAGTTTATATATCTCCTTAGAAAAATAGTGAATAAATTTGAATTGAAGGATTTTAGCAAGCAAGTCAAGTGACTAGCTCTCAGGTTGTGGTGTTTTGTTTTTTGAAACAGAGCTAATTATTGTATCTAACTCTGCTTTAAGGTCTTAAAAAGTAATGCATGATGCTAATGCATGCTACATTATGGTTGAACCTGGAAAATATTATAAGAAACCAGACACAAAAGACCACATGTTGTATGGTTTGTGTATGAGAACTGTCCAGAAGAGGCTACTCAGCAGGGACGGAAGGAGACCGATGGTTGCGGAGGGCTGAGGGGAAGAGGGGCAGGGGGAGGGTGCTTGCTAACAGCACGTTTTCTTTTCCCGGCGATAAAAACGTTCTGGAATTGCGGAGTGGGGAGGTTGCACAGCTTTGTGGATACATTTAAAACTACTGAATTGCACACTTAGGAAGGGTGCATTTTGTGGTACGCTAAGTACACCTCAGAAAACAAAAACCTGGCGTGCATGTAAAGCACTTCGCAGGTACCTGATACGTGATACGCTCTCCAGTAAGATTATATACTGCTGTTACTAGGAGTGATTTGTGAATTTCAGGAAAATAATGCAGAAAATCTAGAAAGTGTAACGTTTACTATTTTATTTCACCATCTGAAATTCTCACAAGTTGTTTAACTCCTAAATAGCATATTTTAGTTATTTTTGTCAATAATAGCAGTGTGTATAATGTGAAAATAAGTATTTGTTAGCTCTAGTTTCCAAATTCAAATGTTAGCTGTAGCAATTTTTTTTTTTGCTGAAAAGAATCCAGTGTTTTAAGTCAATATTACAACAGTTTCTTAACAAAAATAAATGTCATTAAAATGGTACATTTTATGATCATATATTTTACCACTATTTATAAGATAATAATTAGTAAATACCAAATCTAATGGGAGTTGTTCATCCTTAGTCTTTACTTGCCATGTTTATGTTTATGGTCCTGTCTTTTTACTAATTCAGAAAAGGATAATCATACATTTCTTTCATGATGGCAGATTGTATGTATTTTCAGTTTGGAGTGTTTAAAATCAAAGTTATTAACAGCTAACATTTCCTGTTTATATGTACCAAGTATTGAATAGGGCATACCTGACATTCACCTCGAAATGTTAGCGAGATGGAAAGATCCAGTGCTTTGGTCGTGGGTGGGGGAAACCTCAGGCTTCTCCATTTGGCTGTAAAATCAGTGTCAGTTACTTACCAACTAGAAAATTCTCTAGCTTTCAGAGTCTGTAATAAAATGTACTACATGCAATGCTGGTAGCAGGGAAAAAATGATAGTTTTTGTTTTAAGGCTTTACATGAGAGATAGTGGAGGATAAAGACAGTTTACTAGGTGTAGCCCAAGTGCCTAGGAATATATTGCTCTTGATGTATAATGGTTACTCAGATATTTGTTTAATAAACTCCAGGTATTCATTGGGGTAGTTTCATAATAAATATAAACTGTGTTAACTATTATCAAGTTGATTCGCTATGACTGGCATTTTGTATGAGTGGGGGTCTTGGTTGGGATGGAGATATCAAGGAATTCTTGAAATGTTTTTGTTTCCAAGGAGCCTGGAAGGTTATGGGGGAGGGGAGCGTGTGGAGCCCTGAAGAGCCATGCAGTGGGACCCAGTGGGGTAGAGTCAGGTGCTTCAGTTTTGGGTGAAGACGTAAAGTGCTACAGGTAGTTGGAAAGACAACGCAGTGGTTACCGAAGTTATGGTGGAAACAATGTTTAAGGCAGGCCTTGCAGCACTTCCTAAGGTGGATATTCCAGGCAGGAGTATGGACCCAGCTTGAGCACAGGTGTAAGCCTGTAAGCCAACCCTTCTGAAGTTAATGAGATGCAAGACCCCTCTGGCTGAAGCTGGCAGGGTCAAAGGAAGGCCACATGCGGTTTGATTGCTTATTTTGAGACCAGGTTCCACAGAACTGGGAATTTTGTATTTCATCAGATGGGCAGTGGGGTTCTCAAACTGAAAATGCTGTAATGACTTGCTGTTTAAGGAGCTAGTAATTTGGTAGTTTTATGTAGGATGGAAGGTGGGGGGGGAGGGACCAATGGGTTTGCGGCATAGCACCCTTGTGTGGGTAGCATACACGTTCACGTGACACAAAAATCTGGTTCTTTTTTTGTTTTCTTCCACTTTTTCCTCTCGTGTCTCTTTATTGCTCCTATTCTCATAATAAATGCTAGACAATTACAGTAACTGCTACTCCTTCAGTTAGTGATTTTGGAGTAATCTCTTTTACTTTAATAAGTGGTTTTTATAAACAGTTTTTCTTCTCAAATTTTTATTAGAGATTAATGATGAAATGGCAGAAAATTTACACATTTTGATAGGGAACGCCACCTGGTGGGATCACAGTATAGAGGGGACCACCTGTAAGGATAGTTCGTGTTTTAAGACAGTGTTTCTTGAAGTGTGGACCGTGTGCGACCAGATTTAGAATTCCCAGGAGGTTTGTTTAAAATGTAGGCTGAACCCCTCCCCAAACCTAGTGGGGCTAAAAGCTTTGGGAGTAGGTAGAAAACTTGCATCTTTAACCAGCAAATCCAGGTCCTTGGCTCCTATGTGAATACTAAATTTAGAAAACCACTGATTAAAGAATTATAATTTTCTATGGAATTATTCTAGCATGTAACCTTAGATTTCATTCCCTCTAGTTTACATTTGTGCTTAGCGGAACATTTTCAAGTAGACTGATACGTGGCATCTTATTCTCAGGTGGAAGCCGAAAAGAAACATTAATTTGGTGGTTTTGGTCTGGCTTTGTACTTTCCTTGTAATGCAATCGGTTTCTTGTTTGTGGTAGAACATTCAGGCCCCCCCGGAGGGCGGAGTGCTGTCGCGCAAGCAGCCGTCCTGTGCGGTGTGTGTCTCTCAGGTCACGCACCTTTTCTGTGACAGCGGCAGTGTTCCCGGTGCCTGGAGTCGGATGGTCTCCGTCTTCCCCGTTAGACTGCGTAGTTCAAGTCCCGGGAGATGATTAGGCCCCTCCTTAAACTGAGAAACCTGTATTTATAAATCCTAATAACTAGCCAGTCTTAAAAGAAAAAAAAAGTTGAAGCAGGAGTTCCAGAATACCATCTTGGGAGGGCAAAAGGAATTTTCAAAGTAGAATCTGTCGTATTTTTTTGTGTATAAGGTGTTCCCGTGTACAATATGCACCCACGTTTCTGTGTGCATTACACACGGGATTGTTATACCCCTGGTGTGTAATCATTACACCCATGTATAATGCTCACCCTTATTTTTCCCTCAGAAATTTGGGCAAAAGGGTGCGTATTATACACGGCAAAATATGGTACTTCTTGGGTAAAAATGATAGCACTCGACTGTATAGCTCCCTTTTAAAGTTGCACCTGGCTCCCCCTTAGCTTCGTTGATCTTTGGTTAATGTTGCCTTTTATTACTTACTTGACTGAGAATGAACAGATAATTGGGTTTCTTTATATTCATTTTAGGTGGAGTTAGGAGTGGAACTCAGAAGTATTTATTTTCCATGGCTGTAACATACAGCATGCTCCTTTTCATTCTAGTTTCCTGGTGACGTTGAAACTAAAACACGTCTTTCTGATGTGTCTAGGCTGATAACCATGCTTAAATATGATTATCTTGAAAGAAATTGTGAAAATATTCATTTGACCAAAAAAAGTTAGTTACTCTGTCCTGTTTATTTTTATTGTTGTTTTGAAAATCTCTCACTGATCCCATAATGCCTGTTTTCTTCCTACATTCCACGGAACAGTTGATTTTTTTGTTATTCAAAATAGTATTTATCTCATGATTATTTTTCTGTTTTATTTTTAAAATAATACATGTTCATCTAAAAAAATTAATAAGTACCAGAGAGGATAAAGTAAAAACTTCAAAATTAGTCAGCCAGCCCGTTCTTGCAGAGGCAGCCGCTGTTACCAGCCCCGTGTGGGCGTCTGGACACTCCCAGGGCTGCATGTACTCCGTTCTTGCAGAATTTTCCACTGCTCTCTTAACCGTGATTTAGTTAGCCCATTTTCTGCTGAGAAGTACTTCCGTTGTTGCCTGTTTTTATCTTCTGTATCCCATTTTGGCAAAGTTCAAATGGTATTTTTGTTTTTCAGGACCTATTATTTTAGAGTACTGCCATGGCTTCAGTATTTACATAGAATTTCTTGCCTTAATGTTTATTATTTTAAAAGCCATTAATTTTCTCAGGGAATTAGAGTGAACCTGTACGAAATTAACTCTGCGCAGAGTGGAGCATGACCCTGTGGGCTGAGAGTGAGAGGCAGACAGGTGAGACCGCCGTGAACTCACGCTGGGTCTTCTCCGGCTCTCCTACTGGGTCCTCTGTGTCTATTCAGTCTGTGGTCCCAGCACGCTTTATTGATAAGATTTGTTGAATAGGAGTGTTTTAAAATCCGTTAATATGGACAGGCCTTGAGACAGAAGCCTAATTTTTTTCACCCCATCTCCCAAATCAGGGCCCTTTAAGTGGCTATAGATATATTGTTGTAGGGGGTTGGGAGTGGGAGTTGTGCAAAATTTTAGATAGCTTTTACCGAAAACTCTGTGTTTTAAGGGTAGATTATTTAAAATGTGTCCTTACAATTATTTGTATAGCAATCCTATTTTTAGCTGCTAATCCCTCAAAAACAAGGGTATGCTTTATTCACCCTTTTATTCCTGATCATACTTACATGTAATACAATAAATATTGGTCGATAAATTAATAAATAGAAATAATGAAGAGGACCTATATTACAGAAATATTTAAATTCCAGTTGTCAAATAGCAGTATTTTTATTTTTGTTAATTCCATTACTTATTTAAGTAATAAGTAATATTTCTTGAAAAACAACTCTGTATTTACTCTGTATACATACAGAGTCTGGCAGAAGTAATCCCTGCTTGAGTGTGGTTGGTAGGGTAACATGCGAGTGTAATTTATAGTTTTAATTTGAACATTTCACCTAAAATGTCACATGGTGTGCTTGAGTGGGATGTTGTTATGTTACAGAATCACATCCTTTTGATTTTGTAATAAAAGCTTTTGTGCCCTGGCTGGTGTGGCTTAGTGGATTGAGCTCAGGCCTGCGAACTGAAAGGTTGCTGGTTTGATTCCCAGTATAGGGCACATGCCTGGGTTGCGGGCCAGGTCGCCAGTAGGGGGCGTGCAAGAGGCAACCACACATTGATGTTTCCTTTCCTCTTTCTCCCTTCCCCTCTCTGAAAATAAGTAAATAAAACAAACAAACAAACAAAAAAAGCTTTTGTAATGGAAAAGGGGCGTTATTTGTGCCAGATCCTGTATTTTGTGAAAAACCAGCTGACTCACCAGTCTGCAACTAGTTTTTATTATGTGTGATTAAAAAGAATGAATATGAGTAAGATTAGAAAGTTGTATTTCCCCACAGTTGGAATGAAATTTTGTTTTGAGCATTCATCAGTGAAAAATATCATTTTGAATTCTTTCCTATTTTATTTTCCGAAGTGGAAAGTTATGAAAATTAAGTTTCAAGAAAATTATTTCAGCCTACAGGAATTAAAGTGATACCTGTTGGTTTTAGAAAAACGTCTGCTTGGAACTCGTGTGCAGAGTTTCAGTTGTAATCGCGTGCGTGTGACTAGTAGGTAATGGAGTGCAGGAGGGCCCTGAGGTTGAGTGTTACTTGACTTTTTTTCACATGTAGGTAAAATGTGCCCATTGCAGGCTTTTATAAACTTAATAAACCTATCTACAACTAATTTTATTTCTGATAACCCTTGAGATTTAAAAGGAAAATAAAAACCAAAGCTGTTTATATTACTTTGAAAACAAGAAAGCAAAATACTTATAAGAAAGTGAGCTACTTATATTTGACAACTGAAAGTTTCAAAACATTTGAGAATTTTTAACATATAATTCTTTAGTAACTTTTGGGGTCTTCTAGAGGTATTTCCTAAAAGGTTATTTTTTATAACAGCTCTGATGCCATGACAAATACTTAGTTCTTGCTGTGACCAGCTGGCTTGATATTATATATCTGGTCTGTGTTTTGAAAGATTTTATTTATTTATTTTTAGAGAGAGGGGAAGGGAGGAAGAAAGAAAGGGAGAGAAACATCAATACGAGACAGAATCCATTGCTTCTCATAGGTGCCCCAACCAGAGGCCCAGGTGTGTTCCCCGACCCTGAATGGAATGGGTGGACAACCCCCAACCAACCGAGCCACACTCATCAGGGCTATCTGGTGTTTTTTAATTGCAATGTTTAATACCAGTGGAGTAGGGGTTTTTTTTCCATTAAATTTTTTTAAAGATTCCAAAAGAATTAATGTTCTTAGTGGGGCCTCTGAAGATTCACTTACAGGGAAGATTGCATTGAGGGAATTCTACATTTGTACCAGTAGGGGGCACTATGTACCTGTAAAGGAAACCCAGTGCTGCTGTCTGGTGATGGGCTGGTTATCCTAGAACTAGTGTTCATCATTGGTATTTCTAGGGACTTAACCAGATTCCTCCCCACCCCAAGGTCACTCACCTGTCACCGTCTAAGAGGTATCACTTGTTTGTATCCATAACTGGAGCACATCCTGATGATGTTTAGTGGAGTCATGGCACACCTTCCCATACTGTATTTAGGTGCATGAGTAAACCAGAAATTATAATTTCACACACAAAATCAGAGAATCTCAGGTGTGAAGGTGTACCTTTATTAGATTCAGCATCTATTATTTTAACATTTGTTTTGCTAAATTGAAATAGTCTCTAAGGAATTCTTTTCAGAATAATCATCTGCTAATTAATAGTATGGAATTTACTTATTAAAACTGCTTATATCTTTACACCATTGTGGTGTTCGTACTACATAGTGTTTTATTCTTGGAATGTATTAGCAAAGTATTCATAAGAGAATATTGTTTTAGGAGGTTATCTTCACAGATGTGTCTGCTGATATTAGCAGTGGAGTATTGAGGAACTCAACAAATGCTCATTTGTTATAAAGTGGTATCCTTACCAGATAGTCAAAGCAAAGCCGTGAATCTCTGACTAGCTTTGTACAGTGAGCCAAGTTACTTTTGAGGTGGATGTAGTAGGTACTAGGAATGCTGTGAAAGGAGCGGCCAGGAGGGGATCAGGGACCACTTTCATGGACCAGTGTGACTGGGCCTCCGTTTGTAGGAGGAGAATATGGTGCCAGATGCTGTTATAGGTTCCTTCAGAGCTAACACCCTGGTCCTCGGTGGTCAGTGCGCACAGCAGTGGTTAACAAACAGCGTGGGTCCTGAGGGCCGCATTGGAGTCCTGGCTCTGCCCATGTTAGTTCTTAAGTGACCTTGTACTTCCTCTCTCTGCACCTCAGTTTCCTCATCCTTAACATGGGGTTGACAAGCACCTGCATTATGCATAAAGTACTTAGAATAGCACCTAGACACAGTAAATACAGCTGCTATTCTTACACATCCTCATTTTTTCTTAATAGAACCCATGCTGGGTTATGGTACCTGAATTCTTAGACCTTATTCTGTTTTGGACTGCTCCGTGCAGATTAAGATAGAGTTTATTCTGTGTTTTCTCTAAATAGCCCTCAATTAATGATCTCTATGGCAAGGAACTAGATGTGCATATAATTTTTAATGATTTAAGTTTTTTTTTTTTTTTGTAAAGTTCTCATTAATTTAATGAGTTTCCTTCTTTTGATCTAATATTTTGCTCTGGAATTTTTTTCTGTGGCATATATAATCACACTTCAGTTGCTGTTTTTAATGACTCATATTGACACTATTTTTTGCATTTGAACATCCTACTTTAAGGGAAAATCAAAAGAATTTTTAGCAGAATTTCTAACATTCAAATTTATTACAGTGTTTCATATTAAAAATCTGTTATGTCATTTATAAGGTATTTGTATTCAATCCAATTAAAATATTTAAAACAGTTATCTGGCTATTTATATAAAAGGTCTCTCTATTAACTTTCAAATTCTATATAATAAAAATTTATTACCTACATACCAGTTCTGCATGAGGGAAACCAATACCTGGCACATAAATATAAAGACACATTTTTAAAGGTACGAATTTGATCTTGAAAGGTGACGCCAGTAAAAACTTTAAATTTTTATTTTCACTATATGCTTTTAAACTCCATGCCCTTCAGCAATTTCCACATAGTCATGGCCTCTTGGTAGGTAGAATAAACTAATTAAAATGAGACATTTTGGTTCCAGTTTGCCACATTCTATTACAGGTATATGGACTGGGCCGTGTGGGGGTGATTATTATCCAACTGTGTTGCGCAATAAACACCTGGCACTTCTTAGGGGAGGGAGGGAGGGGTTCCCTAGGATAGGTAGAGACCATAAACTAGGATTCTTCTCCATTGACTTTAGGAGCTATGTATTTCTTAGGCAAAGGATTTTTAATAAAATGTTGACTGAGATATTCCCTAGAAGAACGTACTTTATTAACACCCAGATACCTGCACTCAGGCTTTTAAATTAGTCATGCATGTAGATACCTTTCCCCACCCACCAAATAAAAATCCATCCTGGTATAGAGCATCACATAGTACATAGACCGGCTGTTTCTTGTCTGAATTTCACTGCTCTACAAGTCAGCCAGCAGAGAAGGAGGCAGGCCTTCCTTCTGCGTGGTCCTCCCGCTTCGCTTGTATTAGCATCTCTTCGGTGTGATGGATTTGGAATGTTGAACTAATATAATTTATCCAGATGGTCTAATAGCTAGGAGACAAGGAAATTATTACTGGAATATATTTCCATCTATTTCATAAGTCTAAGTTACAGGCTTCTTTCTTTGTTAAGATAAAAATCATTACTTTTCAGTGTTTTCCATGCATTTTACAAGATATGTGTATGATAATGTGCTGGTTATGGGATAAAGCCAACAAAAGCTGTAGCCCCTGCCGCCTTGATTCAAAAATAGCATCTCTGTGCATAAACACGTAAGAAAGCACAGAGAGGAAGAGGGCAGCCCCTCGAGAAGGAACCCGCAGCAAGGGCCGGGGGACAGAGCAGTGAGAATGCTCTTTGAGAATGTAGAGGTGCGGAGTCCCAGGCCGAGGTGCACAAGTCTCCGTGGAGGAGCGGGGGAGGGACGCCCTTGCAGAGGAAGCCAACGTGGCCCGGTGAGGTAGTGACTTGGAAGTATTTTAGGCGAACCAGCTCCCCACCAGCCCCAGACCACCTGCAGTCTGCCCTGGGGGGCTGACAAGCCCTGACTAGCGTTAATGGAGTAGACTGTCTTGCAGGGCAAAGTGTCAGGGGCAGCAGGCGGTGAAGCTGGGTCTGGAGGTACAGGTTCTGTTGGGGGTTTGCGAACAAATTGGCCTCTGTCGTAGATCAAGGAAAATTAGAGCCAGAGGGCAGGGGAGGGATTATCTAGTCCGTGAATGAGAACTTGGTGTGTCCAACTGGGGAGGGGAGGACGGATTTTGAAAAGCCCGTGTAAGGTGTTTTGTTTCACGGTGCAAATTAGACTTCATATCGTCTTGGTTGAGAGAAGGACGGGCAGTGTGACCCTGTCCGAAGGGCAGTGATGACAGCCTGTCAGCCAGGGCCACCTCGTCTACAAGGCAGGAGTGCAGGTGCCAGCTGTTAAGACTGTGCATCTTGTGACATCACAAGGACACTTCCTTGGAAGTTTGGGGAAACTAAAAAGAGACTCTTGTAAATGAATGGTGGTGTGTGTTGCCCTGCTGGGAACCACACTCTTGGTCTCTGGGAACTGAAGATAAAACAGAGTTCCCCTGGCTCCCTTTGAGTGAATTAAGCGGAGAGGAAAGTGTCCATAGAATAGAGTTGCCGAGTGCCGAGTTTTGCAAATAAAACAATAGGACACCAAATTGAATTTGAATTTCAGATAAATAGTTAATGATTTTTTTAGTAGAAGTGTGTCTGAAATTCAAACCTAACTGGGCACCCTGTTTGTTTGTTTTTTTGTTTTGTTTTTATCTTGCATCCCTAATTAATGAGAAGCCTGGAATCTCTGTAGAGCCAAACACTGGCTGGTGGCCTGAAGGGGTTTCACCAGTGGCCTTGATCTCCGTGGGCTTCTCTACATACCTAGAAATGATGTCTCCATCTCTCCTTCCTCTTTCCTCCTTCCTTCTCCTCCTCCCCAGAACAGGGGAACAAGCACTTGGAGGGTGTTATTGAGCACTGTGCGCTTGTCTGTTATTGTAGAATGCTAGTAATGATTATTCCATATTGAGTACCTAATACACTAGACCCTTTACATAAATTGTGTATTCTGTGACAATAGGCGCTATTATTGTACTTCACAGTGAAGTAATTGAGCCTAGTTATGCAGATGATGTGGGCAAAAGACCAGTTCTAACCCAGGGCGTCTGATGACAAATCCTGTGTTCTTAACATCCCGCTCTGTGGTTCGGATCAAGGTTTGTAGCCAACTCCCTGCCAAAAAGTCACTGAGAGCTTATCTTTTCCTTTGCTGCAGATGATGTAACTTTCACTTCAGAAACCTTGTAGTGTGTGTTCAAATTCTGTGCTCTGTCACTTTTCAGATTTACAGATCGGGTACTTTTGTTTGCCTAAAATAATAATTTAACTTGCTAACTAAAATAGTACACGTTGATCCCTTCAGAAATAGTTAGGTTCCCTCCTCACATTTGTAGCGTTCAGCACGAGAAAAATGAATTCACATTAGGCATTACACGTAACAAAGGCATGTGGGATTACAGCATCTTGCTAGTCTGTGATCAGCACTTATCTGTTCATTAGACACAGCTTTTAAAGTGAGTTAGAGCCAGTTAAAGAATGGAAACCTATTGTTTGAAAATACTTTATTAAACAAATTATCTTTAAGGTTATTTTATGATGACTTTGTCACACATAGCTGTCTTCTCCACCTGACTCACTTGTGCCGTGGTCTTAGCCACAAAGATTTTAGAAAGATGACCACGGATTGACTCTGAGATGTAGAATATTTTTATTCAGGATCATCTATTTAAATTTGACAGACAAATGGGATGTCACGTTTACTCATTTATATGATCAGTACCTACCCAGTGAGTTTTTAGTCTGGAAAATGTTGTTTCCCTAGTGATTGAAGATTCAGCTCTGGCTCAGGT
Source organism: Micronycteris hirsuta (assembly GCA_004026765.1). Classification (NCBI taxonomy): domain Eukaryota; kingdom Metazoa; phylum Chordata; class Mammalia; order Chiroptera; family Phyllostomidae; genus Micronycteris; species Micronycteris hirsuta. The sequence goes on from PVJI01005465.1 coordinate 14,207, forward strand.
GAGTTTGTAGGGAGATTTCAGTGGTAGGAATGTGAAGCTCACGTGCACCTGACCCGCTGTCACCACGTGAGCCCTCTCCACCCCCGTGGGCCCTCTCCACCCCGCTCAGCCCCGGTCAGCAGCTCTGTTAAAGGCCCCGAGAGCTCCGTGTGCTCCGTGTCCCTCAAGGCCTTGCCTTTGTCCTCTCTCTCTCTCTCTGATCATCTTTCTCGTGTTTTAAGTTGTATTTGACAGTTGCGTGTGATGTTTGGATAATTGTTTTCGTAATTGTATTTGGGTTTTAGTAGCTGATTCAAATAGGTAAGAAAACCACATTAAAAAAATATTTTAAGCTGAAGGTATATGCGTTCAATACCTTTTAAATAAGGGAGCGAGTGGGTGAACAGTGACCATAATAGGTTCCAGGTTTGTGAAGCATCTTTGGGCGAAGGGGCCTGGGAAATACCCAACTGTGATTCAATACCATACTGCTGTATAAACTCAAGTCATAACCATGAATAGCTGTAAACTTAAATTCCAAGAAATTAAAGTTATGTGCAGTATTTGATATCATTTTTGCAGAACCCATGTACATGTGAATTTGTAAGTAGAATTATGTGAACTAATAATAAATCACTCATGACAGAAACGATCAGGGGAGAGATTTTGCAAACTAACGATAGTGGGACAAGTGCAAGAATTCCGCCAGATGCGTTGTCAGTACTTTAGAGCGTTTGTCACGGCCAGAGAGATTTGCTCTTAATTACTTTGCTAGATAATTCCTACCCACTGATGGTCGTAGGCTCCTTTATCAGTTTGGGAAACTTTTGGAGCCAATTTCCTCAGTTGGGTTATTGATATCCACACACCAGTTTTTAGACATTACTGCCGTAGAGATACTCGACCCTTGGTCTCCGGTGGTCCGCAGAACACCCGACCACATCAGTATTTGTTGGGTCGAAATTAATGGCCCAGTTGGGGTGTTTATGTTTATTATATCTAACAAAGAAATGAAAGGGTCTTTTCTTCACTGCACTTTCTGTATTTCATACATATTCCCCTTACTGTTAAGGAATGTGGGAATAAAAAAATGTGAAGTTCTAAAATATTTCAGTGAACAAGCAAGATAACGTTTTTAGGAATACTAATAAAATCAGTTGTAAGTAAAGATGTTTTTTCCTTAAAAAGCATATAAAACATACTCACGTCTTCATACAGTCACCCTATAAAAATAAGAAAACAAGGTCAGACACATTGGTAAAAGAAACATAAATGAAGGTATCATCCGTATTTAGTTTTTATTCATAAACATATGTGTAGGCGTATTTTTATCAGTGCCTTTTACGTCATTTGTCCATTTTTCTCTGGTGTACTAGTTTTCTGAAACAGGTTTGAGAAAATGCTCTAGGTTGTTTCATACATGATAAATGTTCTGCCCAGGAGCCTGAACTTTCTACCATAAAATTTTGCTCTTAAAAGCAAGAACCATAGAATGGACCCGACTTAGTGCCCAGCTTCCCTCTGGGCGGGGTTGTTGGGGACTGTTCAGTTAGCGTCCGTCTTCTCGGGCAGGCATGTTGCATCCTAGGCCAATGGCGTAACAGTAAAGCCTGGTTCATCCAGCGAAAGACTAGGTAAAAGTCATCTTAGCAAAGCAGTTTTCTAAATTCCACTCGTTCCGCGATATTTTTCCAGTAAGAGAATTTCCACTTTTGTAATTGAAATCAATTAGGGAAAAATAAATTAAAATTTGATGTATAATGGATTTTGCTAGAATTCATTCCCCTAAGAGTTATACCTATAGAGCAAAATGACAAAGAATAGGCCCACTGAGTATGCATAAAAACCATGTTGGAAAATGTGTTTCTGCTCAAAGGTTTTATTTGGTGACTAATAATGTTGAGTCCAGTTCTCCTGACTTTTTGTCTTCCTGTTAATTTAACTTCATTGAGGGCACTCTATGGGAGTACTTTTGGCTAAAAGGTTGTGGCTCAGGAACCTTGTTTGATTACTGAGAAAAGTATAAAGTTGTGAGGGATAAATCTTGTAATTTAACTCTCTGAGAAATACTGTATACTTTCTATCAGTGCAGATTGTTCTGTCTCCAGGCATTCCTGTAGCAGTGCCCTTAGAACCTGCCAGTCTTGCTACCTGGCGCATCTGTGGCTGCCATGGTCCAGCCCGAAACAGCACAGGAGGCTGCGGCGCACGCGCCACATCTGATTTTCCTCGGACTTGTTTGAAGTCCATGATTTATAGTTCAAATTCATTTTGGTTATGTGGAGATGCTTTGTCACTGTCCTTAAAAGGAGCGAGCACATGCCCCGGTTCGCCCGAGCCCTGGTTTATGCCCATTGTCCCAGTGCAGTCGTACTCTTGCTTGTTTTCACTCTTGAAAATGGGCTTCCGTGGACAAGAAGTTAGGTGGCCATCAGACTTGTAACTAGTGAGATCAGATGAATACAGTACAGTAGTCGCAAGTCATGACCACACGTGAAATTTGAGTAAATTAGAAAGGAGAGTGGGAGTTGTCAAAATCTGTAAGTTAGCCTACCAGCTGTGAAGTGGAAGGCAGAAATAGCAACTTTCTGGGGTGTCTGAGAAGGGTCGATGCCAGATAGCTGATGCCCTGGAATGGCCTTTAACCCTGAGTCAGACATTCATTGTAACAAACATTTGTCAAGTGCCTACTGTACGCCGATGCCATGGGCAGCCATGGGGATACAACAGTGACCGGGAGAGACCTGTCGCCCACGGAGCTGGCAGGAATGACCCTGTTCATCTCTCCGACCAACCTACGTAAACAGGTCACTGTGAAACTTCCCTTTTGCTTTGTAAACTATAAGCTGTGTATCTGTAGTCGGCAGACTAAGTTATATTCTCCCCAACCTCACACCTGAATGTGCGTCTCTGGCGGGTCGTGAGTTCAGCGCGGTGTGGCCCTGTAGGACTTGGGGTTCGCTGGGTGAGTTTTGCTGTGATGCAGACCCACTTACTAGTGTCGAGTTCCTTCAGAGAGACTGGCAGAGTGTCCGTGGTGGCAAGCCCCTGAGAACAAAACAAACTGATGATTTACTTCCCAAACCATTCAGATTATCAGATACTTATAAGGAATCCTGCCTTATTTGAAGTTACTTACCTAGAACCTCTCATTGTTCCTTTTCTTTTTTTTTAAATATATTTTATTGATTATGCTATTACAGTTGTCCCACTTTTCCCCACTTTGTTCCCCTCTGCCCTGCACACCCCCTCCCACCTGCATTCCCCCCTTTAGTTCGTGTCCATGGTACATGTAAGTTCTTTGGCTTCTACATTTCCTGTACTATTCTTAACCTCCCCCTGTCTATTTTCTACCTACCATTTATGCTTCTTATTCCCTGTACCTTTTCCCCCCTCTCTCCCCCTCCACTCCCCCACTGACAGCCATCCATGTGATCTCCATTTCTGTGGTTCTGTTCCTGTTCTAGTTGTTTGCTTAGTTTGTTTTTGTTTTTTCTAGGTTTGGTTGTTAATAGCTGTGAGTTTATTGTCATTTTAGTGTTCATATTTTTTATCTTCCTTTTCTTAGATAAGTCTGTTTAACATTTCATATGATAAGGGCTTGGTGATGATGAACTCCTTTAACTTGACCTTATCTGGGAAGCACTTTATCTGCCCTTCCATTCTAAATGAGAGCTTTGCTGGAGAGAGTAACTTGGATGTAGATCCTTGCCTTTCATGACTTGGAATACTTCTTTCCAGCCCCTTCTTGCCTGTAAAGTTTCTTTTGAGAAATCAGCTGGTAGTCTAACGGGAACTCCTTTGTAGGTAACTCTCTCCCTTTCTCTCGCTACTTTTAAGATTCTCTTTTTCTCTTTAATCTTGGCTAATGTTATTATGATGTGCCTTAGTCTGTTCCTCCTTGGGTCCAACATTTTTGGGACTCTCTGAGCTTCCTGGAATTCCTGAAAGTCTATTTTCTTTGCCAGATTGGGGAAGTTCTCCTTCATTATGTTTTCAAATAAGTTTTCAATTTCTTGCTCTTCCTCTTCTTCTGGCACCCCTATGATTTTGATGTTGGAATGTTTAAAGATGTCCTGGAGGTTCCTAAGCCTCTCTCTTTTTTTTTTTTTAAGATTTTTTATTCATTTATTTTTAGACAGAGGGGAAGGGAGGGAGAAAGAGAGGGAGAGAAACATAAATGTGTGGTTGCCTCTCATGTGGCCCCTACTGGGGATGTGGCCCGCAACCCAGGCACGTGCCCTGACTGGGAATCGAACCAGCGGCCCTTTGGTTCGCAGCCCACAAACCACTGAGCTATACCAGCCAGGGCTCTCCTCGGGTTTTTTTGTTTGTTTGTTTGTTTTTTGAATTCTTGTTTCTTCATTCTGTTCTGGTTGGATGTTTCTTCCTTCTGCTCCAAACCGTTGATTTGAGTCCTGGTTTCTTTCCTGTCACTGTTGGTTCCCTGTAGATTTTTCTTTATTTCACATAATGCAATTTTCATTGCTGCCTGGGTCTTTTTTATACTGTTGAAGTACCCAATGAGTTCCTGGAACATTCTGATAACCAGTGTTTTGAACTGTGCATCTGATAGGTTGTCTTTCTCTTCACTACTTACCTGTATTTTTTCTGGAGCTTTGAACTGTTCTTTCATTTGGGCCATTTTTTTTGTCTCAGCGCACCTGTTACGTAGTAAGGGGCGGAGCCTTAAGTGTTCACCGGGGTGGGCAACCCATGTCGCTTTGTAGTGACGCTGTATGTAGGGGAGGGGTCCGAGAGGGAACAGTGGTGCTTGCTCCACTCTCTGCCAGCTTTCAGTCACTTCCCCCACTACCCACAAGCAGATTGGGCCCTTCTGGTGCTGATTCCTGATGGGTGGGTTTGTGTGCGTTCTAGGACCCTGTGGGTCTCTCCAACGAACTCTCCTCTGAGGCTGGGAGTTTATCCCGCTGCTGCCTCAACCCCCACCAGTGTTTTCAATCAGAGGCTTTGGGGCTTTATTTCCCAGTGCTAGAACCCTGGTCTGTCTCTCTCCCCAGTTGTTCCTCCTGGTTTATCTGCACGCGACTGTGGGACCACCCAGACCCAAGCCACCGCCTCCCCTGGTCCACCAGCTGCTGCCATGCAGCGAGTCCTCTCCACCCAGTGGCCCCAGTCTCTGCCCCTCCTACTGGTCTGGATGTTTCTTCTTTAACTCCTTGGATGCTGGACTTCCATATGGTTTGATTTTCTATCAGTTCTGGTTTTTTTTCTGTTTTTAAATTTGTTGTTGTCCTTGTTTTGGTTGTGCGAGGAGGCAGTGTGTCTACCTATTCCTCCATTCCGCCAGGAGTCTCATTGTTCCTGAGTAAAACTTAGCCATAACCAGGAAGTGAGTATCGGAGGCTCCGGAGTCACCAAAGCAGTTGTGACACGTCTGCTTGGAGGAGGAGCACAGGGACCAGGGCAGTCGGTCCAGGTGGGTGTGGTCATGCAAGCAGGCCCCAGGTGGTGGTGTTAGGGGCCCTCAGGCCCTGTGGGAGTTGGTGGGCGTCCTGTATGTATTTACAGGCAGATTGAAGGATGGGGTCTGTGGGTCTAGCTCGAATACGGTTAGGTTTCTCACGAAGCCCGTGTATTCATCAGAGAGTGAACTTAGGCTTGTATCTCTGACCTGCTTGAAGAGTCTTGGTCGTCTGGTTTTCTAGGCCACAGTAAGAACAGAGATGAGGCTGAGGAGGTGTCCTGTAGAGGGAGAAGTCCCACTGTGCAGTCCGGCACTCGGTCTAGCCTCTAACATAGAACTGACAGCAGCAAGCAACGACAGCTGGTAGCTTTACATTGTGAGATAGAGAGAGAAAACTTAATAAAGAGCAAGAGTAATGAGCCGCAGGCCTTGCGTTTTACTGGGTCCAGATGTGCCACTGCACATGGAGTTGGATTTATGCCCCATGTGTCATCGTGGTTCTGAAACGTGACCTGTGTGGAATGCCCCATTTCTCAGCATTGGAGATAACAGATTTAGCGTTTATGGTAGACAGGAAGTCGTCTGTTTTCTTCCCAAGTCAGCGCTTATGTGTAAACACCACCGGAAATTCACGCTTCACTGTGAAGCCTGCTGTTTTTTCCTGGTAGATTTTCAGGAAACCTTTTTAACTTTTAGGTGTACAAGGGATGTGACTGTGGCCTTGACTTTTTTGTGTACGTAGAACGTTGAGTACCGTTCTTTTTCCTCTCAGCACCAAATGGCTTTCCGACTGTGCACCGCTTAATTGTCTTTTTCATTTGAAAACACGTTGATGTTCTTCCAGTGTAATTAAGAAAGTTTATTTTCGTTGAATAAATGCAGTAGCAAGTCTGTTTTACTTGAAACTAAATGCAAAGATTGTTTCATATAAAACAGGCATTATTACGTCATGTTAAAACCAGGGGCCTTTGAGATCGATGGGCTTCAAGTCCCACATCTGCCGTGGATTAGCGCTGCGATGGCAGGGAGGACACTCGTCGGCCGAGCCTGACGCCCCTTGTGTGGAGCAGGCGGGCTCTCAACACTGCATTTCCCGGGTTCCCCATGTGGCGTTGCAGGAGGTTGTACAGGTCAAGTCTAGCACAGTGCCTGGTCTGTACTTGAGTACTCATGTCTATTACTCTTTTCCTTAGATATTTTTTTCAAAGCCTCCTATACAAAATAGACTTTAAAATCTCTTTAAATAGCCCTGGCTATGTGGCTCATGGATTGGGTGTTGGCCTGCCAATCAAGGCAAGTTCGATTCCCAGTCAGGGCACATGCCTGGGTTGCAGGCCAGGTTCCCAGTAGGGGCTGTGCAAGAGACAACCACACATGGATGTTTCTCTCCTTCTCTTTCTCCCATCTTTCTCCTGTTTCTAAAGTAAATAAAATATATATATTTTTAAATCTCTTTAACATTTTAGGAGCCACTCTCCCTCCCTTCCCAAGATCCTTTTCACAGCGCGTGCCTACAGGAGCCCCCCACATGCTGGAGCCGCACCGGAAGCGGGCTCTGACTGAGGGAGGACAGGGGAGACTCCCCTGTGGGTGTGAGGGGTCTGGTCCACAGAGAAAAGCTGTGGAATATTCGGGAGAGGTCAGTGATGATAGGAAAAAGAAACATTTGGCATTACCTGTTCAAGGAGAAGAGCTTGGTTTCTATTTTGGAAGATGATAAACACTCTAGCAAACTTTAATTTTCCCTAAAACATCACTCTGACCTCAAGTAAACCTGTCTGCAAGCAATCACACGTTCCCTCTTAAGTCTCACGTAGCTCTAGCCAACAATTATTTGGGTGCGTATTTCGTTTTCCATGTTATGTCAGCCTCCTGGTGGGTGTGTATGTTTTCCTATCTGAGGAGCAAACAGAAGGCATCCTGTATGTCTTGGATTTGATGGTTCTTCAAGAATCTAAATGGCAATTGGGCGTCGGTTGCATTTTGACCTGCTTCCCTGTCCAAGTGTCTGTGGTCACCAAGCTGGCTGTTAGTGATGGTCATCACTGTCCAGGGTCTGTGCCACATGCCTCAGCGGGAAACCCTGGGCGCAAGCAGTTTTCAAAAGGCATGGTTTTGGAAAGCTCTGAACATTCCTTATATTCTCCAAGGAAATTCTACCTTAAATGACCACTCTTCATTATATATACTTAGCTGCAAATATTCCTCGCATGCCATCATAAGAGCTCAGTTAGGTTGAATATTTATATATGTTGGCTGTATTTATGAAGTATAAGGGAGCACTGAGTAAACGTACTCCTCCCTTTACCAGAAATCACACTTGGCTGCAAAGGAAGCACTGGAAGGACTGCATGTTTGTGTTTGGGGTGGGAAATTTTCTCTTTTTCTAAAAATGGTGTTGCACCTCCCTGGTGGAATGCAGAAATAGGGCCCAGCGGAGTAGGTAGCAAGTATGCAGCTGGAGGCAATGAGAATGAAAAGGTAGAGAGCAGGTAAGGGTTAGGGTCAGCCGTTAGCTGGTGCTGGGACGGGTGCTGCCAGAAGATGCTTAGTGACTCCTAGTGACCCTCACAGCAGGCGAGGACAGAGTGATGTGGAGCCAACCAGAGCGGATGGGTAGGTTCGGAGGGCACTGGGAGAAGGTGAGCGCATGATACACTAAAGCCTTGATAGTGAGGGACTGAGGACTGGGCACCGGCGGTGGGTGGGTTTAATGCTGGCTGGCAGATTTGCACATGGCAGTGTTATCTTTGTGTTCTAGAGGAAAGGGGCCACTTGGGAAGTGGGGGCGGTGGTGAAGTGACTGAGAATTCTCCTTACTGTGCCTGCTTTCCAAATAATAGTACTTTAGCCCTCTAGTTTGGGGCAAAGAGGTAGCGTATAAGTTTTCCTCACAGTCAAAAGAAGGGAAGTGGCATTCTGCGTAACAGACCCAGGTTCTGGATTGTCACAGTAGCTGGGATAGAGTGAAAAGGGCATTGGAAGGTTGGGGTGCAGTTCCTGGCTCACACACTGCCTCGGAGTGTCCTCCCCCGGGCCTGTTTCTCATACAGAAGGTTACTGTAACACCTGTGTTGCAAAAACGTGAGGATGGCAGGTAACCTTGTTCTGGAGTGTGCTCTGTCATGTCCCACCAGTGACATCACCTAGGGTGAGGCCATCCTCACCAAGGATTTGAAACATAGCCAGCATGTCAGCATTAAACCTCAGCTTGGTATCATCAGTGTGACAAGGACGGAATAGCTTTGGCAGCAGAATGAAGAGTACTTCCATCATGGCAACCTTAACACATTTCATACCGCATAGAAATCTCTAAGACATACGCCAGGGACCACACAATATTGGGCAAACTGCACGTTAATTAAATCATCTCGTGATGCGGTCCTTAACAGATGGTGCGTGAAACACAAGAAAACTCGTGAGCGGTACGAAAAGTGTTAAGTAGTTCTAAAATATTCTGAGTCTTAAGGCCGTAGGAAGAAACCTAGATACTGAGTATCCGCCACATATTCAGGCATTTCGGTAAATAGTAGTTCTACCGTAATGGTAAAGACACATCCTAACCTAGAGTTCAGGAAAAGTGGAATTGACCTGATGCCCGTTCAGTACTGGTATGGATGGTGTTAGACAACTTTAAAAACACCAGATCTGGTTAAAAAAAAAAAAACGGTTACAGTTTTTTAACTGTTTGTATTTGTCTGGCTTCACCCAGTAGCAGTTTCGCACTCTTGAGGGCTGTGAGCCTCTGGCTGTTGAGTGTCCTGCGCTCCATCTCCCCACCCAACCTTCTCTGATGCCACAGCGCTGTCCACGGGGTGTGGGGCGGGCCTGCCTGGGTCTGCGGGTAAAAAAGATACATTAGTCCCTAGTTTTTCTTTCCGAGAGGAAATGCACACACTGTGCTCTTCATTTCCTCTGGATTTCAGGGCTTCTACCTGGACTAATTTGAGTCATAGTCTTCTGTGTGTACACGTATCTCTTTAACTGTATTGTGTTCTCTCTTGTCCATTCAAGGAAAGTGAAGAACATCCTGCGCAGCCTTCTAGGCGTTCCCCGAAACAATTACTGGGTGCTTGTCCGTGACACCACGCTGGTTTTATCGTTGATGGGGGTTGAATAAGACTTTAGTTCCATGTCCATAAAGCCTCTGATTTTACAGAGCTGGTGGTTTATAAACCAAAAGCTACAGGACGAGGCAGAAAGTGACAGAGTATGAGACTTTCAGTTTTCAAATGAAAAAGCATTTGTATAGATTTCCATATTTCCTATTATTATTTGGAAAAGTACAGAAAAATGGGGAAAGAAGTTTTGATTATAAAGAATGAGCGTGTGTTGGTCATCAGTTTGGCTTTAGGCTCTGTCTTGTGTATTTGTTCGCCCCACAGATGATTGAGTGGCCAGACACTGTGGTGGGTGCTAGAGAAATCCCATGCTGCCATCCGTTTAGAAGCGCCAAGTGTCGTAGTAACAGAAGGCAGGAAAGCATGGAATCCCTGTCTGTGCCCAGTGTTGCATGTGACTCCATGGGACCCAGGTCTGGCGGCTAAGAGGGATTCATCTGAAAGGCTTCAGAAGGAAGGTTAGTCTCATGGTTCCTGAAGACGGCAGGGGTGTGCTGTTACAGAAAGGTGGCCGGGGCCAGGGCGGAGAGCTGCAAGCCCAAGAAAACCAAATGAGCCTCTTGGGGACAGTGAGCCTTTGTGAAGTCTGATTCCAGATTCGCTGAGGGCAAAACACAAGGGAAATTGCATAATTTTGAGAAAAGGAATGATGTAAATATAATGTGGTGGTGGTTTTAAGTTTTTATGGTGGTTTGAAATGTTTTCATCCATTAGGTTCGGAAAAATTAAAGGGTCTCAGCTAAGCTTTTTCAGAAAGTCAAGCAAAACATTTGTAAAGACATCTTGCTTATTAACCCTAGATATGAAAGATTCATAAAAGGCAAGAACTATGATGATGCTTCATATAACTAAATCCCAGAAAATCTTGGCTCTCGTTCTAAAATCTTGAAATAAAATGTTCTCAGGAACATTCATTGGAAGACAGCTTGCTATCACCAAATTGTTAGTTTGTAGTAGAAACTCAAAACTGCTGACAGATGCACCCTACAGATTTTTAAGTAACGGAATTATTTCAGCCAGCTGCCAAACCATCGATCTGTGTACTGGTAGCTGACAGCTATAGTCTGTGCATGTGATAAATGCACATAACTGAGCAAGCAGTGTCCTCTCTGTACTATAGGCTGTGCTCGTCTGATTTCCAGACTGGCTTGCCTTGCCTAGAATTAAGCTATTTAAATTAAATCAGGAGTTTACAAAAAAAAATTCGATTAGATTCAGTTTTTTAAAGAGTTTAGGTGAAAGTCCTTGACTTTGCCATTAACTAACTGTAACCTTGGACAGGTTTCTTAGCGTGCCTATGAAGTGTCCAGGTTCCTTTAATGTCACGTTTTCAGGTTGTGAACTGAGATTCGTGCAGTGTTCACACAGTCAGTGTGAGTTGTTAGAATACGTCTGGGAACACTCCCCGGGTATTCACTGTAATGAGTTAACATACACTGGGGCATGCGGGCCCAGGCCCCCACTGCACCTGCACACTTGATCCTGTGCAGAAGGTGATTTGGTCGGGGCAGTACACACCTGCCGGTCACCTCCAAATGGGAGCATGAGGAGAGTGTCAGCACAGACTGCCTGGACCGTGGTGGTAGAGGGGATGGGGGCCCCAGTTTCTCCAGGCCTGCACACCCTCTCCCAAGCCGGCCAACTGGGCCTCTTTAAACAATAAACAAATGCATTGCTCCTATTTTTATAATAAAACTCCAGTCATGAAGCCTCTCTGTTTTGCAAAACTTCCCTTTTGTAATTTTTTTTAACTTTGGCTAAATGTTATTAAAGAAGAAATAGTACCTGTCCCATTGTATAGATAAAATAGGTTTTCAAATATGCAGATTCTGTTTCTATTTAAAAAAACCATACAATAAATGTGTGCTGTAGAAACAGGTATAAGATGCAGGTAAGTATCACCTATTACCCTAAATCTAGGCATTTTTTTTAATTTTGAAAAATGCAGAAGAATTATTTTATTTTCCCTATAGAGTCAAACACTGTAAAGAGAAAACTTTTTAACGTAGAACTAATATAATGTTATGTCATATATACAGGGTCCCACAGAAATAAGGCTTGCTTGAGTGCAGTTGGTAGAGTACGTGAATGTCTTGTACGAGATGGACAGCAATTTGAACATTTCACCTAAAATGTCATATTCTGTGCTTGAGTGTGATATTGTTATGTTAGAGAATTACATGCTTATGATTTTGTACTAAAAGATTTTGTAATAAACAGGGGGTGTTATTTGTGCTAGACCCTGCATGTGGATCAGAATGAAAAGTGTAGTTAGGAAAAAGAATGATTAATGTGCACAAACACTGGGAAAGATGTAGGTAATTATTCTATTTAAAAAGTGAGAGAAAGAGTCCTGAACAGTGTGGCTCAGTTGGTTGGAGCGTCATCCCATAAACTGAAAGGTCGCGGGTTCAGTTCCTGGTCTGGGCACATGCCTGGGTTGTGGGTTTGGTCCCCTGAGTTTCTCTCTCTCTCTTCCTTCTCTTGAAGATCAATAAGCATGTCCTTGGGTGAGGATATATAAATAGATAGATAGATAGATAAAAATAGAGAGAAAGCACTTTCCAGAGAGGCTGAGACAGTGCAGGGTGGAGGAAGTCAATGGGGCTAGTGTCACCCAGGGCTGTGCTTGTCCTGGGTTTGCCACGTTCTCACTGGGTTGCTTTGGGCTACAACGCAGTTACTTCACTTCTCTGAGTCTGCGAAAATGGGGAAAACGATGCCTGTTCATGCGGGTGTGTGTGGGAATTGATGGCGGAGACACAGTCTAAAACGAGTGGGCAGCTGTTATCAAGGGCATGCGTAATACTGGCCTTGTCGCTTGTGGCTGACCAACTGTGTGTGCTGTAACACTTTTTTGAAAGACAGGTCTCAAAGGTTTCAGAGATAAGTTCAGTGCACAGTTTCAGAAAGAGAAGCTACCACAAGAGGGATGAGAAACTCAACAACGCAGTCCTGCTACTGTATGTACAGTGACACAGAGGTCCCGTGCAAAGCCCTGCTCTAAGAGGGGTCTAGTCTGAAGGGCCACTCCCGGAAGAGGAATATGCACAGCCCAGGAGGACTGTGAAAGCAGAGGACAGCACCGTTACAAAAGGCTGAAGGTCAAAGGCTAAAGGTTGCTTTGAGATGAGTCTTATGTAAAATACCGAAGACAACAAAAGTGTCTTTTTATGAAAGAGAAAGAGGAAGGGAGTGGCCTACTGCCTGTGGCCTGTGGCATTCTGCTAATACGTAAAGCAGAAACTCTCCCTCTGAGGGATGAGAGCCTAAGGAAGGTGAGAAGCCTAGGAGAAGGCCCTTGTCCTCAAAGGTGCCCTGGCCTTAAAAATTGTGTCCCTGGGAACTAAACGAACTTACAGACTGACCCTGTCCAAGTCCAGGGATTGTGGTGAGCAGGACAGGGCTCCCGTGCTTGGAACGAAGCAAGTGTTTTGGTTTTCAAGCAAAGAAAAAGGTAGTTTCTTAGAATTATAGGCTAGTGAACTTGTCATCATTAGCAGCCCGGTGCTGAAAAGAATTCATTAAAATCCATTAAAATGGGTCTGTCTGCCCCCACAGAAGTGGCATCGGTTCGCGAAGAACAATTCCTGCCAGAAGTAAGGGATGCAGCTTTTAAAGAAGGCTGTTTGCTTGGTGAATGAAACCTGGAGATGCTGTGTGTCAGGGTTCCAGTAAAGTATCTGAGAAAGCAGCTAAGATTTTCTTGATGAGAAGGACGGAGAAATAGGGCCTGGGTGGCTGGGCAGCCTGGACAGTACCAGTCCACGGACCAGCGTCAGCCCAGAGAAGTGGGGCTGCAAGGGTGGACGGAGGACCCCGCACATCATGTGGAGGAGCTGGGTGACACGCTCCTGAATGCGGAGCAGAGGTCAGAGGCCACAGCCCAGGTCAGGAGGAGGAAGAAGGAGCACCAAGACGAGACAAGGGAGGCAAGGGATGAGGACACCGGGACCCAGGAGTAGCAGGACTGCTGTACAGGGGGCTCAGGGCGGGTTCAGAGGCGGTGGCTCTGCCCCAGCGGCTATTTGTTCTTGCTCTTGCAGATTATCAGAGGCCCATTTAAAGGGGCTGAAATGGGAGGAAGAGATTTTTTACCTCAGGCTTTCCCTCTTGAACTCATTTCTTGCTGATTTGAATGAGGAAATGGACATCAGGTATGCTGGTTAAATCTCTAGGGACCCACAGAAGGAAGAGAGAACTAAAATGTTGGCTGAGTTGTGTACCTGGGTCCAGAAAATTTCATTGTTGGGGGTGTGGGACCGGGACATGCTGCCCAGTGGTAACCCATGAGGCAGAGGCTTGGTGTCATCCCGGACTCGCGTGGCTGTGAGACCCAGGGAAAGCTCAGACCTGCAGCAGAACGGTGTGGTCCAAGCTGAGACGGGGCGGGGTGGGGAGCGCGCAGTCCTCCACAAGGTTATCCTGCTTCCACAGATCAGGCTACATCTGAAGTTTCGACTCGGTTCCAGTGTCCGTCCATGGAGGAGCCCACTTTGAATGTGCGTGTGCGAGACTGAGATGGATTTGGGGGACACCGTGTATGAGGTGAGGATTAATGTACTCACCCTGGAGAGCATCTGAGGGGTTTGATGGCCACTGGCTTAAACTAAGTGAGGTGCGTGCAGTTGAAGGATTGGGCTTACCCTTTGTGGTAGCGGAGGGCATGGATTCAGGCTCCCTATCCCTGGGGCTGCTTGAAAAGAAACGGAAGCTTCCGGAGAGAGGCGCAGCTGCGAGAGAGGCTGCCTGGACAAAGGCCACTCTCAGGGAAGTTAGACAGGTGAGGGAGCCAAGTGTAAGCCCACTTGGACTTGAGACTCTGTGGCTCTCCTCTTCTGCACTCCCAGGTGACTCTGGTTACCCAGAAAGTGTCACGGGCTCGGTCTGAGTCACTGCTGTGCAGGACGCGCCCTTTGAGATTGTCTCCTTGTCAGAAGCATGACTCCGAACTGGAAAGTTTGGGTTGTCTTGTGTGAACAGGGCATCGATTTCAACCTGCTTCGTTCCACAGGACCCGGCATTGCCCGTCAGGATTGAAATGGAAGGTAGGCACAGTGAGACGGAGGGGCCACGTTTGCATATCTACGCTTCGGGGTGCCAAAGAGCAGAGCGGTTCTTAGAGGTTAAAGTGAGCAGTGGGTTTTTTCTTAGTTCTTTAAAAAAATGTGTTTTCAGAGAGCACTGTGTTAAGGATAGACATTTTACTATATTTTAAAGTTTTAGCAATTCATTTACTTATTGTGGATGGAAAAGGAAGTCCTTCCTTAGAACTTTGGGTGCACACCACAGGCTCAGTGTCATCAGCTAGGGCTGATGGTGACGGCCAGGTTCTTCGTTCTGGTCGGCGCCGCCGTGACCGCCGCCAAAGATCAGGTTTTCGTCCTTGTCCCTTGGAGCAGGGAAGGAATTCAGGATCCGTGGGAACTTCGTTTCTCACGTGTTCCCAGGTGGAGACAACACTCTACCCCCTGCCCTGGTGGGGCGTGTTGGTCCCATCCGCACCCACAGGTTCCTTCTGGCCACGCATTCCTCCTGACTGCAGGTGGATGTGCTCGCCGTTTTCCCGGTCCCAGGTGGGCCTTTTAACACAGCTCACTGCTATTTCCCCAAAATACGTGGTAGATGGCCAGGCATTCTTAAATGGGGTGCCGTCTTCATTTCTCTCTCCCTCCGTCTCTCGCACATACGCGTTTCCACACTCCTCATCCTCTCACGCATTCTCCATGTCATAATTTAGAGAAAGCCTTGAGGAGCAGCTGGTCCACACAGTGCCCACCCCAGCCCCTGTGGCTCTTTTCTCCACTTTCATAGAGCACACTTCCGCCCTCTTGTTTCTGTCACTCTCACACTTCCACCCACTTGTTCATGCCCCTCTCACACTTTTGTGCACTTGTTTACGCCTCTCTCTCTCCAGAACAGAGGGAATCCTGTAGTCACCTCTGCCTCCAGCTCCTAGAACAGTCCCAGACACGTGGTAAACTCCCCATGATTACCTGATGGAGAAAAAGGGAACTTGTAACGGGGATGTACCTAAAGTCAGGAACAAGGAGTAGAGGACAAACACCCTGAAAGCACCTGCAGTTCTAGAGTGCCCAGCTCGCTGGAGAAAGAGGCGCACACAACCCTTGTGTTATTAGCGCGATGTCTCGAGGCCCCCGCCACTGGAGTCCCTAGTAGGGGCTGGGCAATGTGTGGGGTGCCCAGTCAGATTGAACTTCAGACATTCACCAAGTAAACTTTAGTATAAGCATGCCCCATGCAGTATTTGGGACATACTTATACTAAAAATTATTTTTTTATTATTTTCATTTGCTAAATTTGGCAACCTTCCCCACCCCACCCCCCTCCTTTCCTGATAGATTCTGAATTGCCATGTATTGGGATGTTTCAATGTTCTCTACATTTGCTATAAGAAATCAGCTCTCACGCAAGCTTTGTCCCTGGTGCAGAGAACCGCTGATCAGAGTCGGGGTCCGTGCAAAGCCCTCCTTTGGCTGAGATACATACGCTGAGTGATGTTCATGCGTGATCCCCGCCCCCAGCTCCTCTTTTTCTCCCACTCAAGAAAACAGGTTGGATAGAAATGATAGTGGCTGTTACAGGGGTATACTGAGTCCTTTCTGACTTATTACTTAAAACATATAATGTGCAGATCTGAACTTTATTATTGTCGCTAAACAAAGGCTGGAGACTTTTTTTTAAAGATTTTATTTATTTTTACACAGATGGAAAGGGAAGGAGGAAGAGAGGGAGAGAAACATCAATGCGTGAGAGACGCATGGACTGGTTGCCTCTCATACACCCACAAATGGGGACCTGGCCTGCAACCCAGGCATGTGTCCTGACTGGGAATCGAACAAGTGACCCTTTGGTTCGCAGGCTGGTAACCACACCAGACAGGTGGAGACCTTTGTTTTTGACAGTGCTGGGCCACAGGAGTTCGTTTACCTGATCAGTTTACTTCTCAGCCTTCCTCAAATGATGAATGTACTTACAGCTTAGAGGGTTTTTGTAGCCTATTTATCAGTGTATAGATGATCGGGGGAAAGTAGGGAGAGACTTAAAGAGAAAAAAAAGGTTATGTAGAATCAACTGTGTTCCTGATATTTCTCCAACACCTAACATTGAATGGAAGAGGTTGTTCCCTCTAGAATTATTACTCGTAAAGTGGATCAAACTTTGCTTCAATACACATGATAATTTCAGGGAAGAATTTGTTCCCAAGGAAGCATTTCAACTTCCCAAACTGTGATGCTTGGTGTTGACAAGGATCTGACCCTTAAAAGGCTGCAAGACATCTTGAAGGGCAATTAGATGCCAATCAAGAAGTGGCCCCTGAGGTCACGAGAAGAGAGTTTCGTCCTAGGGAATTTTGTGAGGGTCCAGGGGAAGGCTGCCTTTGTGGTGGCCTTTCATTGGACCTGATTCACTGAGAGTATGTAAAATCACTTTAGAATAAATCTTTCAAAAAAAAAGCCACACATCAGATCAGTGGGTTTCACAATGAATCTTTGGTGGGGGGGCGGGGGGGGAGTGAGCAGGGACCCATGTGGGACCAGGCAAACGGGCTTCTGCCCCAGCCGCCCGGCCATCAGGTGCCCTGCAAACTGGACTCGTGCAGCTTCAAAGTAGGAGGTGAATTGCAAATCAGTGCTCAGGTCCCTTGGTGCTCCTGGCTCCTAACATGTATGGTTTCAGCTCTTCCCAGCTGCCTCAAGATCTGTCCTCTTGCTAAGGCACAGAGGGGAATAGCCCCGACTGAAAGGCACATGGGTGGCAGTGGGTCGCTTGGCGGGTGAGTCGGCCCAGTTGGCTGCTGTTCCTCGCGTGTCCACTGGGCCTTTTTCTGCTCATCACTGCATACCTGTTTTTAGGGGGAAATTCCATACTGTAATGGGATTTGTAATTTGGGGGTTTGCTCACTTCTGAGATGTGTCCCTCACAAATGTCGAAGATCTGTGAAAGGGCAGGGGACTCTGGACAGCTGGGTGGAACACAGGTGTCATGTCCAGGAGTTCTGAGACGTGTCCTGGGATGTCCTGTATCAGCTTGTGAGTGCATGAGGACGTTCGGGTGGGGTACAGATGGGGAGCACGTCAGCTCTCAGACACTACAAGTCAAGAGATTTTCTTACCCTGGCGCCCAGCCAAGGATTCTGAGGGATGTGATTACAGAAGGCAGCCATTAAAAAAAAATCATGCCTCATTCTGTTGTGTGTTTTCAGATCCACCCAAGACACATATTCCAGAGATGGTGCTGTGTCTGTAGAAAAAGTATCTATTAGTGGTTCATTAACTTGGGTCATGTTTGGAGTTGTGTGTGACCTTGCTAAAATAAGGCACCCTGCCTTCCTGAAAACTATTATTCTGTTAAAAAAAAGAAAAGAAAAAAAGATATGCAGTTCAAGTAGAGCGTGTGTCCCAGACATCAGAGGCATTACGCGGTGTGCCGAGCGACCTCAGTGAAGGCAAGGCAGGCGGCTGCTCAGTGGGCCTCGGCGGGCAGTGTCCCACCCGAGTCCTCCCTGCTCTGTGGTTTAGGAGTAAATATGGCCCTGGCCATCGCATCCACTACGACTGCACTGTGTCCATTCTCAACGCGGAGCCCCAGCTCCCGTCCCAGTGATTTTGCAAGCTCATGAGAGACTGTGTGAAATGAAGACAAAGGCGTGGAACTCAGAACTTGTCAAATTGGGCTGAACACATTTACCAGTGACATCCCACCAAACTCACGTGAGGAGTGACCGTCTCTCTCTTTCTTCTTTTAATTTCACTCACTTACCTTCCTGACTGTTCTTTTAAGTAGCCAGTGTCCAGTTTTAAATACTTGTTCTAGGTGGGGACGTAAAGCACTTGTGTACAAAGAGCTGACAGAGGCCCAGCTGAGTCTGCCAGGAGGTCAGGCTGGGCCCCGAGGCTTTTCTGGCTCCCTGTCCCTTCCCACCCTGGGGCCTTGCTCCACCCAGGGCTCGCGGTCCTGTGGGTGGGTCTTCCTGTCCAGGGTGCGCCAGTGGTCACCTCTCCTGGGCTTGCATTTTCTGGCATCCAAGATAAGTGAGTGGCTTGTCATTTCCTTGACCAAGTCATGTCAATTCTCTGCCACTAATTCAGTTTGCAAATTTGTTCCTGCAGCTATTAAAAAAAAAGCATCTACCAATTGAGTGACCATGCCATCTCTCCAATTCAGTTGTGAAGACAGCTGAGGACACCAGATTGAATGTGCTTTAAGCAAACTGGAGATATGAAAATTGAAATTTAAAAAAATGGATGGTTCACTTTTCAAAAGGATTTCTTTAAACACCAACTTCTTTAATACTCTAAAAATAAAACATAATTAATGTCCTGGGTTTCTATACTATATACCTCATGCATGAAGGTGGCATGCCTATAAAAATATTGAAAAGTTTTTCAGCGTTAATGTTTAAAATTATTAAGAATTTGTTACTAATGGGTTCAGTTTTGCTACATGAATGTTAGATGTTGCAGTGCCTCGTGGAAACCTGGA
Source organism: Micronycteris hirsuta (assembly GCA_004026765.1). Classification (NCBI taxonomy): domain Eukaryota; kingdom Metazoa; phylum Chordata; class Mammalia; order Chiroptera; family Phyllostomidae; genus Micronycteris; species Micronycteris hirsuta. The sequence goes on from PVJI01005465.1 coordinate 33,242, forward strand.
ATCAAACCTTCCAACCTTTAAATGAGGAGGGGGGCTGTCCACAGCAGGCTGCCCTGTAGAATTCCTGAACACTTGGCATTGGCCCCCAGCCCTCCGAGACTCAGGGGCTCCCGCTGCCAGGGGCACCCGTGTTCCACGGCCAGTTTTCATACAGATGGTCTAAAATGATTGCAGGTGTGGCAGGTGGACTTTACACTTCCGGGGTGACTGTACAGTGCTAGTTCACTTTCATTCCTTCAGTCCTTCATTGAACAATCATTGAGAAGCCCTGCGCCAGGGAGTGGGGGTCTTATAAGAGACAGACCTTGGCTTTGCTCTCTTGAAGCCTGTGGTCTGGTCTGGTCTGGTCTGGTCTTCCCGTCCAGTTAACGGGGAGGTCGCCTGCTCTTCTCTTTTCTCTTCTGCTTCTCGTCTTCTCTGGCACCACCCATCCCAGAGTTCAGAGTGTCAGAGTCAGACTTGTCAGGTCCTCTGTGAGTTGTGAACAGAAATTCTCTTTTTTCCCTTCTATCTCAACAAGGACAGAAGCTTTCTGTTGTAAAAATATGTAGAAGGTCTGATTGCTAGTACGTGCGTGTGGGGATCGACTCCTGTAACTAGGAATGGCCGAGGGGGTGGGGGGAACGGTGGAGGTTGAGGAGAGGGGAGTGTGGTTGCTGGGGCTGGGGAGCGGCGTGGAGAAGGGAGGGGTCCTCCTGGCTCTGTAGTGGCTGGAGTAGTGTGGAATGTGTGGTCAGCAGAATCGCGGATGTCCCAATCCAGGAGGAAGGTGAGGGCTGTGCACCACTTTCACCCATGTTTTTAGCTCATGGTCAAGGGAAGGAGGAAGAGGATGAGACAAGGCTGCCCTGGAGAGTGGATTGAGGCAGGCTGGTGACTGGGCCTTAGCCACTTGAAAAGGCAGCCATCAAGCAGAGTATTTTCAATACCTGACTAAGCACTTTCATCTCAAAGTAGAGAAGAGAGGGAACAGCATGCCAGGCAGAGGGAATGGCAGGCTTCAGCCGATTCCTGTAGCCTGAGCATGGATGAGTGCCCCTGCCTCTTCTGGGGTGGACACGGCCTCTCTCTCAGTCCCCACAGCTGGCCTGGGGGTGGGTATTAATCGCCATTTTACTGTTGAGGAAGCTCATAGTAAACTTACCCAGGATTGCACACTTAATAAAGAGCAAAGTCAGAGATGCAGGTCTCAAGGATTCTTTCTGCAGGCTGCACAGTTTTAACCAGTGTGCTGAACTGCCAGCCGGAGGTGTTCCGTCGGCCCCTGGGCTCCTGGGCCTTCCTCCACTGGCTCATAGGAGACTGGAGTCCAACACCTGTGGGACAGCTCAGCCCGTGATGGTCCAGAAGTCCGTTTTATTTGGATCATCCAAAAGTCTGTGCTGTATTTGGATCATTCATACCAAGTGGCATAATTTTTTCAGGGTATAATACCTGAAATGGTTGAATTAAATGACAACGGACATTATAGGACATGCAGTGCATTGTAGGATAAGATGCTAGATCATGTAGATTTTCATTTTTGGTGTGCCCATGGTGTGAACCCTCCGAGCTCTCTCGTTTTCTAATGTTTAAAATGAAAACATTGTTTCCTGTAACTCTAAGGTGTGTTTTAGCACGAATAAGATTCTTCTTTCCATTCTGTTAGAGTGAAGTAGTTCCTCTGGGGAATCTGTAAGATTGCATGCACAATCCAGGTGTGGTGAGGAAACAGAACATGATCTCATTTTCACAGAGCAACCGTTCCTCGGTGTCCCCCATCATAGAAATGAACTTCCCTAATAAGAAATACTGCCTTTATTTAATTATCCTTATACTTGGCACTTGAGACGATCTGACTTCATAGTGTTGTAATGTGACGGTGCTCGATACATCTTTAGTTGTTTTTTAACTATGGAACAATAAATCAATCGGTTAGCAAATGGTGTTGGAACTTGTGTGCGCACACTGGTCCAGGATGCTCTGCGCCAGCCATCCCGCTCCCCTATGGGCTGCCCAAACGGACCAGCTGGGTGAGCCAGATGGGGTCTGGCACCCGTGAGTCACTCTGGCCCTTCCCTTTCTATGTGGCAGGACAGGCTGGCTGAGGCTTAGACCTGAGAGTGCCTGGGAGGCACTACTATTCTTGGTGCAGGCCCATCACCTCCTTATTTGGCCCGCTGGTGATCAACCCTGGAGCGTCAGTGCTGGCACGTGCCTCCCCAGGCAGGTTTTCTGTCCGCTGGCTTTATAATCACATGTGTCCTCCTCTTGTGGCGAGTCCCAGCAGGTCAGTTTTGCTGATCACTGGCAGCTCTGATGACAGGTTTACTGGGGGAAGAAATGAAGGAGGTTAATTAATAAAAAGGGATCCGAGCCTCTGTAATTCTGTCTCTCCAGGGTGTCCTCCCTGGCCTTTCTTTCTCACCTGTAATTTAGAGGTGATTCTTGAGGCTGTAGGCAGTTTCAAGCCTGCTAACAGGTCATTTGGAAATCGGAACATACTTACTTAAGGAAGAAAAATGCGAAACAGATCACAGAAGCCTTTATGCTGTTAGTTTATTCTCCATGCAGTTGGCCCGACTGGGTCTTTCTCTAAGGAGGCACTCTCTGCCTGGTCCTAATTCTCCCTTCTTCTGTGACCCGTATGATCAATACAGAAACTGGGCTGGGTGTGTGTAAGAGAGGCTACGGCTGCTTTGAAAACAGTTGGGCCTCCCCTCAGCCCTGGCCGCTGCCAGCCGTCAGCAGCAGGGTCACCGAATGGAGCGGCCGCTTGCACGTCTGGTAGCTCCAGGGTCTGGGGGAAGCAGCCTGTGACACAAAAGGCAGAGAGTTTGGGGGCTCAGGCACACTTCGCCTGAAATCCAGTCTTGGCCACGTTCTGGCTGTGTCGTCTTGGCTGGGTTATTTAAGCTCTGTGAACTTCATTTTTCTCCTTCACAATGCGGGATTCTTAACTCTCTCTCCTTTGCTGGGGCTGTTTGCACAGAGTACAGGAGACATGTATGTCAGGTACCTGGAACAGGAGCCCCCAGTGAGTTAGAGCTGTATAAGGACTGCCTACCTCCATGTTGCCTTAATTTTACCCATTTTTAAAAAGAATAACTATAACTGCACTTCAAAGTTAAGCATAGTTGCAGCAAATAAGTCATTTGGCAACTTGAGCTGCAGAAAACTGATTCTAGAACTTTCACAGTTACCTCCAGGTATTATTTCTAGCTCCAGACACTGCTATGTCTCTGTTTGTTATTTTTTTAAAGCCTTATTCTTTGTTCCATGTTCTCATTGGAAAGTGGGCTTTTTGGCATCCTACTTTTCATTTCTTACGAAATCATAGCCAGTATTACAGGGGATCGTGAGGCACACTGGCACCTGATGACAGAGAGGGATCCCCGAATGACTGATGACAGAGAGGGATCCCCGAGTAAGGCAAATGTGGTGCTTCACAAAAACTTCAGCTGTTTAAGGAGTTTGGAAGAAGCCACGTTGTCTGGAGTGTCCGCCCAGTGGCAGAGCTCTGGAGCAGGCGGGTATCTTTTGTGGCAGTGAAGGTGTCCCTCCGTGGCAGGCATGACTCTTCTTCTCAGCGGCCCAGCACAGCACGCACCACAGGGGGAGGCGCGGGGGAGGCGAGTTCCCGTTCTGCCATCTGCCGGGGGGTGCTGGGTAGAGGCATCCTCCACACCTGAGTTGCTTTGTGGGGACAGTTCTGACTGTCCTGCAGGGTGTTTGATATCAGGCACCGAATATGTAAGGGGCAGTGGTGATAGTAAGAAAACTATGCAGAACCGATGGATCGTCATAATAAATAATGAGTTCGCCCACATCAGTCCCTGTGGCCACAGACAGCTTGTGGGGAAGCAGGAGCGCTGGCCCGGGAGTCAGAAGACCCGGTTCGCCTTCCCACTCTGCCTCGAAGGCTTGCACACCCGTGCGACACGGGACACGTTGCCGAAGCCCTCCCATCTCAGCTGGCTCGTGTGTAAGGACCGGAGATTCCTGAATGTGAAGGGGCTTTGAAAACTAAAATGCTCTCTAAATCGAAGCCGCGCGACCATGATGTCCACATTCTGCGCCGAGTGCTTGATATTCACTGCGAATGCCCACCTCCCTCAGTGACAGACTATTTTACAGCCACCCCGTCGGGGTGCTCACTCACATACCGGAAAGCCACGGTCACAAAGACCCCCTGCCCGAACTCCACAGTACCTTTTACTTACTGTTTGTCCATTTCAAGGTCATTTATCAAGGCAGAAATATTTCTCTTACTTGGCAATGAAGAAACGAATTTAGTCTGTGTTGGTACATATGGGTGTTAATAGATCATTCTTGGGTGCCCCCCACCCCACAGTTTGAGCAAGTTTGTGTCTTTTTCCCTTGTGTCCCGCCTTGCGATCTCTGTGCCCTTTACCACACAAGCGCTGGTTTGCCCTGCACAGCCACCCTGTCCTGTTGCGCCCTGGCCAGGCTTACCCAGATTGCAGAACACGGCTCTGTGACTTCAGTGTGAAAGCTGTTAGTCAGGTGACTGAGCTTCTTTGGCATTTTCTTTTTTGAGTAACTTTTAAGTCAGTGTCTGAAGGATGAACTCATTGCAAAAACTCATTAGCAAAACGCTTAGATTAATTTAAACTAATAGATGTTATCTTGGTGCCAATTTTGTTTTGTGTGGACTGGTCACACATTTCACAAAGCTATGTCTCCCCCTGTATGCCAGAACCACAGTAGAAAGATGAAAAAGAATTATTCAGCCATTTCTCTTGTCACACATCAAGAGTCAGGATGCCTTCCAAAATATGTAATATAATACTACTACAGAACAGTATGAGATGATATAACAATGCAAATAATAAATGGTTATTTAGGGACTATGTTAAGTTTTACCAACCACGGAGGCATGAAGATAACGTCAAAATTGCTAAATACAATTTTTCAATTCCTGAAGCTTATTATTATGTTACTAATGAGAACTCATTGCCCTAAATTGTTAAATATTTAACCTAATTTTTGGTTGTACCTTTGGTGGCTGTGAAGGTCACATTAAACTTTGCAGCCCTGATCTGTGGTCAGTTGAACGGGATATGGCGAGGCAGTTCGGCCCAGTGGTGAGAGCGTCGGTTTCGGGGTCGGAGCCCCCATCGTCCGGACCCGCCTGCGCTAGCAGATGTGTGTCTTGACCGAGTTCCTTGGCGTGATGACGTAAACTAGTCCAGCTAATCGAATTGTAGAGCTGTGTGGCATGCTCTTACATACTGCTTCCACGCTCTTCTACTTACTCGTGTGTTTTCAGGTTTTATATAATTATTTCCTAATTTAAGAAAACAAACGAGTACCAAAAAATGCCACTCTTAGATCTTAAAACAGTAAAAGATAAAGAAATGAATGTTTTCAGAAGTTTACACCCCTGTAACTTCATCACGTCATCATTTAAGAAGATTTTAATTGACTTCAGACGCTAATAGATATCTTCAGACTCCCTTGGAAATTCAGCTGGTACTAGATACCATGCTGAACCGGGACCGCAGGCGGTCTGAGCTCAGGCTTTGTAAGCTGCACCACTGCCGCCAACTGAGGTGGTTGTGCCTGGCTGTGCTCAGTAAGGAACTCTGGAGGCAGGACTGCATGAACCCATTAGTGAGGTTGGAGTGGCCTCCCTTTTAGACCTCCTCCACCGAAGTCCTTTTGGCCTCAATGGGAAGGGGCCAAGGCCCAGCAATGTTAGGTGACATTGTTAGTTCCTGGCGGAATTGCATCTGGAGCCTGGGCGTCCTGCCGGCCAGGACAGGGGTCTCTCCTGAGCCATTCCAGCACGAGGAGAGATGAGCGCTGCGTACACTGGAGAAGACGTGGCATTTTAGAGCACAGAAATTCATCAAACCTTGAAACATTTGCTGTTGTATTGACACCATCTCTTCTTTAGGAATTATCATGAGAAAAAAAAAAAAAACTAGGAAAAGTTATTCCATTGACCAGTGATGACCAGTTATTGTTCCTTTTGTCAACAGGCAAGATGAATGAAGTTCTGGCAGCTTCCTGTGTCCCAGGCCTTGTAGAAATAAGTGAGACGTGCTTCAAAGTTCTAATGTGCACCAGCCACATCGGATCTTGTTTCAGGAAGCGTTAAAAGGAACCCACCGTTGCCTGTTGAGAAGGCTCTGTGCTCTCAGGCATTGTTTCTGCTTGAATCCAGAGGTTGCAAGCATGCCTCCCTATATTACCTGTTGGAGCAGGTTTAATTTTATAAATTTGAAACACAAACTCTATGAGTTTCTAGTTCATAATTGTTCTTTTTGAGGATCCACTCAGATGAACAGCATTGCATCTATAAGAGATATGCACTTCCACTGGACCAGAATTGATGGGAACATGAGTGGCACCAGACTCCATCTGTGTCTGCACCCAGTACCAGTGATGGAAAGGACAGTTTGCAAGGAGACCCTTCAAAGGAAAGAAGGCACATTGTGTTGGAACTACAGATTACTAGAACCGTAGCTTTAGTAAGCAAAGGCCTTTTTTTGTTTTTTTAACACAACATGCATAGACTATAGTTCTTGACTGGAGGCTTTCTTCCATTATTATTAGTCATCTCCTTGGATAGTCTCAAATATTGAAAGTCTTAAGCTTTCATTGGGAAAAAAATGCAGCTTTGAGACAATCCAGGGTTTGCTGTAGTCTTTGGGGTATGTCACTCCAGAGTCCATGTCCTAGTACATGAACAGCAGGTACCAGGTGGTAGGTGGGAAGCCTGGTGGGGGCGGAAGAGAATGACAATGAGCGGGCATATTGCATTGCGTTGTAAACATACTTTATAAGTACATTTCTTACCAGCTTCTTATTCAGGCAGAGGTTATAAAACTTTGCTCTAAGTATTCAGATCAGGATGTGTGTTTGGGAGATTAATTACCAGTGTTCACAATACCTGCAGGGAAAAAACTCAAGTATGAGCACTCTTTATACCTAAAAGAATATTTTTATCATTCTTTTATTTGTTTTGGCTCTGTCACAAGTTAAAAGTGCTTGGAATGCTGTAGTCTGTGGTCTCTTGAAATTTAATCAGTGAGAACCTAACACTTTCACAGTGTGCTGTCACTTTGGCCATTCATAATAAAAATTGAAACTAACTTTGCTTGTTAGTCATTTTCTTTGTGGTTCATCTTTGCCTCACAGCCGAGAAGTTTGTATCGCCGTGCATCTGGGCACAGAGGCGTCCACAGTCTCTTGCACTGAATCACTGTCAGCTTCTGTGTTTGTTATTTGTTGAAAGGCTGAGATATTTTTGAATGTTATGATCTTTTTTATTATGCACTCTACAACATAGATTAAATATAACTCCAGAAGATTGTCCCTTAACTATCTTCAGTTTCTGATTATACTCTATCTTCTGTTAAATTGAATATAATTCATTCTGATTATAACATTCTCTATTTTTTTTTAAGATTTTTTTTTTTTTTATTTTTAGAGAGAGGGGAAGGAAGGGAGACAGAGAGAGAGAGAAACAGCAATGTATGGTTGCCTCTCACTTGGCCCTCACTGGGGACCTGGCCCGCAACCCAGGCATGTGCCCTGACTGGGAATCGAACCGGTGACCCTTTGGTTCCCAGCTTGCACTCAATCCACTGAGCTACACCAGCCAGGGCAAACATTCTCTATTAAATAAGTGGAAAATTGGAGAAGGTCGTGGGTCCTGTAGCCACAGCTTTCAGCTTTGCAGTGGCAGCTGTGTTGTTTGACTCTCTGCCCAGTGGGACAGTCTGTCTTACGGATTGCACCGTATTATAGTAAGAAATTTCAAAAACTGCAAAGAAATCCAAACATGGGCACCTTGCTTGACCTTTTTACCCCATTTGATACAGAAATAAAACACGTTTCTTTCTGTAGTAACTAAATTGGCAATTGGCAGATTTACAGACTTAACCACTCATCTGGCTCCCCCCACCACCTCCTCCCATCCCACCTGCCCCACCCCCCAAAAAGGAACAGCATAGATCTGAGGATTCACGTGGATATCTGGTGCAAAAATGAGCAAATGATTGTGGAACTCTTAAAGAAGGAAAAAAAGACACAGGAGGTTCTGGGGTTCTTTTCCATGGATAGGGTGGGAGGAGAAAGAATAGAATAGTGAACAAACTTAAAAATAGGGCGGTTCCTTCAGAACGGAGTCTCTGGGCAGTCCCAGCACTTCGCTGGGGGGGCACTTCTGATGAGCAGGTGCACAGCCAGGGCCCAGCTGGTAAAAGAGTCATCTTTTTAAGAATCCCAAGGCACCAGAGGGAGGGCAGAGGTTGCTGCTTTTGTTCCTGGGGTGCATTCCCTTTTCTGAAGCCTCCACCGCCCTCTGCCCCAGCATCTGGACCAGCTCTTGGTAAAGCAGCATGAATATTTAACAGCCCATAGTCCATCGCTGCGGCACAGGAAAGCTTTCTAAAGTCACCAGCCTCTAGGGACTTCCTGCACATTGAGCTGGGTTTAAAAACAGTATTAGGTGACTTTGACAAACTGAAGCTATTGGGCATTTACACAATTAGAAGCCTTGATGTGGGCGGTTTGGTTTTGTAAGTAAATGCTGGCCTCTCACTTTGAATTCATATACTGAGATCTCATTCAAATGAGATGGGTGGTCTTAAGCAATTTTTTTATTTTTTGGTGTGGTTATTAAATTCTTCAAAAAAAAAGAAAAAAAAAAACCCAAACATCTGTTTCAGAATGGTCTCTGTGTAGGAATTGCAAATAGATGATTACTTTTATCCAAGGCAGCTCATCTTAAATGATTTAGGAATACAAGCAGTTAAGAAAGGGGTCAAATTTGATGCTTTAGCAGAAAGCCTCTTTCTACTCATTACTAGCAATCACTCTAAATGCGCTATTTCTGAATCCCTTTGTTGGGGACTGTCCCGCACTGGGGTGCAGGCATCAGATCACTGTTGCTACAGCTGGGCTTTCACTGGACGGGGTACCGAGGGTGGGGCCTGGCAGGCTCGGCCATAGCTGTGGTTTTACAGACACTAACTGAGCCTTTCAGTTTAGGTGAGACAGGCTCTGTCTACTTCTCTTGTTTCTTCTAAGGCTCACATCTCTTCCCAACGGTTTTTGCAGTAGCAGAGACTTGACCTGTGGCCTCCATGGAAATAAAATAAAGCTCATTTTCACACATTCTTGTGTTATTGCAAAAATAAAAACTTCGAATTCTTAAATATACAACTAGATCAAATGGCTATTACTATAGACAGTTGAGGAAAGATTATAAACTAGAAAAATGTATATGTACATTTCATTATCTAAACTTCTATATACAAGCTCTAGTACCCCCCAAAAATACCATTCATACGATTAATACGAATTTTAAAATCCCCCAGAGAAGTAAATGTGGCTTTCCAATAGCTAAGGTACCAGCTCGTACAGCTGGGAAAGAACCTGAATACGCCTTTTACAACTTTGCCTCTGCTGTCATGGGTCAGGAGAAGGGTATTATAGAGTAGCAGCAATTGCTACTCAGAAGATTTTTTTTTAATGTATGAAAACTGAGACAAATTCCTACTTTATATCATCTGAAAGGACCCTCATGAGGAGTTTCATTGATAGTTAAAAATTTCCAAATGCACAGTCAGGCAGGCTAAGGAAGGAGACACAGCAAACAGACATCCCTCCTCAATGCGTCCTTCCCACCCCCGGTGCTGACGGAAGGGAGAAGGGTAAATGAGAAAGAGGAGGGATTTCTTGCCGGACGTGACCATGTTCTCAAGAGTTTCATTTTGCCTGTGTAAACGTAGCATGCTCCCGTGCACACACTTCACAGGGCTGGTGGTCGTAGCAGAGGGACAGAGTCCACCCAGGTCACAGAGAGACGAGGCTCCCGAAGGTGGGGCCTGGGTGGAGACCAGGGCTCTGCCATTGGGGCTGGGGCGGGCTGGGCCCCGCCGGTGTGCGGCGGGCCTGGCCACGGTCAAGGTCAAAGCCCATCTCCTTCACAGCGGTCCAACTCCAGCCCCCAAGTCTGGCTTTTGATGAGAATATTGTCTCCAAATACCAAAATTCTTCCATCCAACACGTATTTATTCACTGTGCTGAGGTCAGAGGTGGAGCAGTGGATTAAAATGACACTCCTGCACATCGCTAGGGCCTGCACACTAAGAAGGCCTTCAGGTGCGCGCTGCACAGGAAGCAGCAGAGGAACAGAAAAGGGGCTCACACGGGCGGTTAGAAACCAGGTGTGTCTCTAAGAACGACTGGTTTTTCGTTAGCTCAAGTTTCCATCACAGAAAAAAGAAAACCGCTCTTAAATAGTTTATCTTTTTGCTCTTTTCTAGCCAGTGACCAGTCTATTGTTTATTTGGTTTTGAGAATCTCGGGATTCTATTTACTTAACATGACTGAGCCATTCCTTTTCGAAAGTGTCCCGTTTCCAAGGGCTCGATCGGATTGCCGTCGCCTAGCAGCGAAGTTCCCTGGAGCCCAATAGTTCACAGATACCTTCTCCAGGCGATCCGTGCAGCAGCGCCTACACAGGACCTCTCTCTCTCTCTAAACCTCGAAGCCTGGGCAGGGGGACAAGTGCCACCGTGAAGGCTGCCATTAAATTCAACGTGAGATGTGACACGTTTCAGCTGCACGTGGGTGGAAGGAAAAACTCAGGCTGCTGTCAGGCACAGTGACTTGAGCTTTACGGCCTTTGGAAAATTATAAATAGAACACGCAGCTACTTCTCCTATTCAACTACTGGAATTCCAAGTTTCTTGAGAGATCTCTCCTATTACTTTTAAAAAAGTATATTTAATGGAACAAAAATAGACCACAACTTGAGAGTAGGCAGAATACATGGAAAGTTATCCTTCGCTCACATTTTTCTGAAGCGAGTTATTTAACCTGGTGGAGCCTTGGCTTCTCGTCTCCAGAGAGGCAGTCTGCCCCTCTGGGCAGTGGAATGGCCGCTGACGGTCCGTGGTTAGGGACAGTGTGTGGAATGCCTGTGGCACAGGAACCAGTGGCTGCCATTACTTATCTCTGGGGTGAAACAAAGCTCAGTCTGTTCCCGAGCAAGGACACTCAGCACAGACGATTGGGGTGTCAGCTTAGTGGAAGTGAAAACAAGTAGGGTGACAGCCAGGCTCTTGGCCCTTGGCGATCAAATTGTTCCTCTCTTGCTAGCTGTTTGGAACCGGCGATGGGCCCTGATACTCAGAGATAAGGCTCTTGTGTCCCTCTGTTTTCCCAGGGTGGGGTGGGATGGCCCCGGGCTTTGTGACCAGGGCCTGCTTGGCAGATCACCCTGAGAAAAACTGGAAAGGGCAGGCTTTTGAAAAGGCCAGTTTGACTCCATGAGCTTGGGGTGGGCACACTTGCTGAGGGCACCTTGTCACAGCCCCAAGCACATCCTCAGGACAGCTGGGACAGGAAGTAAGGGAGTGGGGTTGTCGTGAGCTCCCAGGTCCTCAGCGCACTGGACTCTGGCACCTGATTATATTTTTAATCTAATGACTCTCTCTTCTGCACCTCCGCTCTTTTAAAATGTTTCTCTTGTTTTGCATTCACCTCAAATAAACAAAAACTAACTTCATTAAGAAACGAAAGAACCGCAGACACAATGCCCATTGAGACGAAGGTGATTCAGAATAGACTGTCTTGTTTTGTCCACGGTGGCCCTGGAGGAGTGGGCTTTTGTGGAGGGGTGAGGAGCGGAGGTTGAGGGTGTGATAGAATCACAGAAGGGTAGACTGTCAGGGCTGCAAGGAACCTGAACGCTCCCTGGAACCCCAGGGGTTCTTAACTGGCTAACATTATAGGCCACACCTTAGCGCATTGAAATGTTTCTTTGATGAGGGCCATGACCTGTCATCACATTAGCGAAGAGCTTAGTCACCCTCCAGCACTTAAAGACCAACCTTAATTAATAAGGGAACTGCACAAAGACCCTGCTCAATGCCCCACAGGCAGCTAGGAGCACAGTGGGAATGGAAGTCAGGTGGCCACCCTTTCCCCAGCCCCCATCCCCCAGCTCTGTAGCAAATCTTATGCATCAAGTTGGCCTAGGGGCTGTTTAAGCTGTAGGTTCAAGAAATTCACCCTCTATCACAGCCCCAGTCAGACCGTGATAACATGATACAGAATGATGTCTCCCGAAGGCACTAAAAGGAAGGTAGAACTGTTCTAGGTGTTGGAAACTCTCAATATTTTAACCTGCGATGAGGAAGCGGCCGGGCTGAGTCCCAGCAGGAACCTGGCCGGCCAGCTCAGGCCCCTCACTGTGAAAAGCAGGCGTCTGGGTCTGTCCTGGCTGCTACACCGGAAGCCCACAGTCCGGGAGGCCTACACACAGCAGAAACGTGTTTCTCACAGGCCTGGTGGCGAGGACGGCCCAGGTCAAGGCCCTGGGCAATCCGGTGTCTGTCGAGGGCCGCCCTCTCCCAGTGGCCACGTGTTCGGAGGAGAAGGCAGCTCCGCGGGGTCTTTTTTATGAGGGCACCAATCTCATTCGGGAGGGCTGTGCCCACACAACCTCATCTCTTCACAAAAGCCTCCAAATACCATCACAGTGGGGATTAGGTTTTTAATTTAGGAATTTCGGGGAGAGGGGCTGAGGGCAGGCGATACAACAAAGGCCTGAAGGAAGGAGGATGCTTTGCGTTTTCCTTTCCTTTAGTTTTCACTCTGGCTCTTGGGCCAAACAGGTTTGGCAGGATGAAGGAGTTTGACAACTCTGCGGACTCTCCCCAAGGCGACACCAAGGATTAGAGGGGAAGGGAGCTGCCCAGGGCTGGCCTGTGCTCCGCCTGTGGGTGGGAGGTGTCTGTGGGCCCCACTGGAAGCCCCTCCCACAAGAGGGTTCGGCTTGGTGGTTAGCAGTTCTGGCCGTGGAGTCCACTTCACCTGCACTTAAAATCCCGGCTCCACCCGCTGCTGGTTCTCAACCGTACCTTCCCCTCAGCGTCCCGTCTGTAAAATGGGACCAGTGTGCCTCCTCAGTGCGGTTGTTTTTAGAAAGAAAGGAGGAAAGGATTGTAAGTGGATTCTGTGCGCAGTGGTTTCACCGGTTTGTTGTGTCAAACACCCTCTGAATTGTGATGTCACATTGTCACTTTCTGCTGCTGTTGGAAAGCGCAGTGAGCGTCAAGCCTGGTCACTCGAGGTCAGAGCCTGTGATGAAGAGAATGCGAATGGTCAGGCCAGTTCCTATTTGTCTCAACAGTTACATAAACTTCCTGTGTAAACTGGCCTGGCCGACCCCTCCATGTGGTAAAACCTAGAAAATGTCTTTGTTGTTCTTTGGTTTTGCACACACCTGTTGACCTGGCCTGATGTCATGGTTTCCATGTGACACTTGTGTGAGGAGTTTTGCACTGAAGGGGACAGTCGTCGTTTTGACAGGAGCAGGTACTTGTTCGGGTTGTTTCTTAGCTACTCCAACAATGTTGGACACCAGAGGCTGACTTGGGCAGGCAAGGAGGACCCTGTCCCGTGTGGGGACATGGCAGGAAGGAGAGGAGAGATGGGACAGCCCCAGGGGACGGAATTTCCTCACGGAGACAGAGGCAGAGAATTCCATGCTACTGTTGCTGGAGACGAGGGGGAGCCCATTGGAGGTGCGCTGCTGGGGACCAAGGCCAGCTGACCCCAGAGAGGACAGGGCTGCTGCTGGCACAGCCCGCACCTTTGTGCAGTGGTAGAAGGGGTCCCCTTGCCTCAAGGAACACAGAGGCAAGAGGGGTACAGCTGGGGTCCAGCCGCTGCCCACCCTTCATCGGCACTCTTGTGTGGCTGGGCAACCCCCCCAGCTGTGCTCAGCAGCCCAAGGACAGACCCAGGAGTTCAGCCCTGCCACCCCAGCCAAGAAGGACAAGGATGATACCGAGCAGCCAGGAGCCTGCTACTTTTGCCCTGGCTTTGGAAGGATGGTAGGATGGAGGAGCTGGTGCTGGGAGGCGGACAGGTTAAAGACATTCCTTTTCAGAACTTGGAGAACATCTCCTTCAAGCTTTTCCAGGGCTTTGTGGCTATTCTCAGTCTCTCCAATCCCTTTCTCCCTTCCGACTGGCCATTCTCTCAAATTCTTCCTCTAGACAGGCTCTGCTCACCTTCTGAGTCCTCTCACTCCCTACCCACTCCCTAGTAGCGTGACCTTGGCTTCAGGGGCCCACAGAACGAGCTATCCGTGGGTGGGACTGGAAGAAGGTCATCTAGAGGCTGGCACAGGAGACACCACACCTCAGGCCCCCACGCCCATCCTGCTCCAGGCCCTGGGGTACGTGAGGAGTACGTGGACATGAGGAACAGTTTGGGGCCCCTCTTGGGGTGCCCGTCTCCGTGCCTGCTCTGTGTGCATCCCGTTAGTTTCCCGGGGCTACCTCTGTCCTCACACGGCCACCTCCTCCTCCCTTCGTCTTCCCCCTTCTCTCTAAAGGAGACTTGTCATTAGATTTAGGGCCCACCCAGGATGATGCTGTTTAGAAATCCTTAACTGGCATACACCTACAGAGACCCCTTTTCCAAATAAGGTCACATTCACAGGTTTCAGAGTTCAGGACATGGGTCCACCATTCAACCCATAGACACTGTGACCCCATGCCTGAATTATGCCCTCATGTGTTTTTCTGTGTCTCTCTTAGGGCCTCCCCGTGGCTTCTCGCCAGCCCTCTGTAGAACATTAACTATTCTGGAGTATCACTCAAACGATGGTAGGGCTCTCTTGTTGACTGCAAAACAGAACTCCTTGTGAGGGTCCAGGCTCAGGCCCCAGAAGCTGCCTTGTGAAAGACCAAAAGATCCTCCAGTCCGGGTGTCCCTCTATCCTCCATCATGTTCCCTGATTCAGATGCCCTTTATTTCTTACCTGAGTTATTCCTGAACCTTCCACACAGGCCCCACCTTCATGCTTGTCTCCTTCCATGTCCTTTCTACACCACATTCCAAAATGTAAGTCTGATTGTGCAAACATACATGTCACACACCACGCATCTCTTCCCATCCCTCAAGCATAAGACTCAGAACCCTCATGTGAGCTGTGCAGGCCTGCGGTGCTCTGGCTCCGCTGGCTTCTCTGCCTTCCCCTCCACCCTCCCGCCCCCCAGAAGTCAGGCCGTGGGGGTGTTCTCTGGCCCGACAAAGACGCCATGCCCTGAGGCTGCAGCAAGCTTTTAGGGCCATATGGTATTTTTATGTTGAAGGCTCCCCGCTCATATTCTATCAGCTATCGTAAAATGCACCCACCTGCCACGTTAAACTTTTTTTTGGTGCAAAAGTATTTTAAAGGTTTTTGTATTTCAGCTTTTGACATTATTTGCCTATGAGCCCCTCCGTTAAGGATGCGTGTGGTTTCTCAGTCCTCTTCCACGGGCTTGAGGGTCTCACGGAGTCAGAGCGTTGCAGCCTGCACATTTGTAAAAAATGCAGGGTGATATTTGTGACTCCTAAATCCTAACTATGAAACTGACAATGTGCCTTGTTTTATTTGAACTTTTATTAAACAGTCATTTCAGCTTTGCCATTTCCTTCATATTTTGGAGGCAGTATATTTTTTCAGGACTTAACGCTTTTCTCTCATGTGGCCGTCTCAACACCCGCCTCAGCCTGGCCAACTTCTGCTCACTCTTCAGGCCTCAACTCAAACGCGACTGCCCCCGGGAGCCCTCCTGACCCCTTCTTCTAGGCCGGCTCCTCCACATCTCGTGGCACTGAGTCACTTTCCTGCTTTCAGGACTGTCTGTGTGACTGGCTCCCTTCACCGCTGCTCTTCAGGCCTGACAGGCCGTCAGGTCCACGGTCAGAGGCTGCGGCTGGCGGTCCCCGCTGCTTCCCTCCCAGCACCTCCTGGCAACAGTGGGGACTCAAAAAGCTGTTAGCATTGGTTAATAAGATCATATAGGTTCAAAGTGCACAATTTTATAATATATCATCTGTATACCGTATTGTGTGTTCACCAGTCAAAGTCAAGGCTCCTTGCATCACCATGTTTGACCACCTTTTCTTGTATTTAAACACAATCCAGCATTGTTCATGGTCTCTAGTGACTTCATCTTAACAGCACGTGATGTGAGAGTCAAAATCAGGGAAATGGGCGACGAGGGACTTATTCGGTCTCAGTTGCCTGGACGTGGACACCTCCTCTGTGGACAGCACACGTCCCGGTCGTTGTGCTCTCTGCTTGACAGAGCTCTGTCCTGTCAGGCAGGCAATGGAAGTGACCATCCTTTGCATAGTTACCTGTGAGGCGCGCGCCAGATGTCGCCCGCAGAGCATGCCACCCGGGCCCCAGGCCAGCGAGCGTTCAGCCCTCGACAGCTGTCGTTGCTGTCGCACAGCCAGCGCTGAGACCGTGGGAACGCCGCCGTAGCCAGGGCGTGCCCGCTATGTAGTGCCAGCTGTGCTCATGTCACTTGGTACCTCGGGGTCTGCGTGCCTCAAATAAATGCCGGGAGCCTCAGAAGGCCCCTTTCCGTCTGTAATCTGGAGTCTGACCCCATGGAAAAGACTGCTCAGTCATAGACCATCTTGACTGTTTCTAGGAAAAAAGACAAGACTTAAAAGTGGGTTGGTTAAGTAACCCTGTCATTGAACTTTGGATGTTCCATGAGGAGTGACCTGCTTCTCGCCTGAGCTGCACTCACTGGTCCTCCCCGTGGGAGCTGGTGTACCAGTGCTCTCCTGATTGCATTCGTTCTAGAAGTGTTTATTAAGTTCCTACTCAGATAAAAACCTGCTTGCCGTGTAAGAGAATGAAAAGCTGATGAATAAGGCACAGAGATCTTGTCCTGGAGATGGTTGGAGGGACCAACATAAAACTTCTACAAGGCAGCATGAAATCGGTGTTTTAACAGAGGAACAGAAAATGTGTGCAGCCCAAAGAGGAGTGATTCTTTGGAAGGCGGAGGAGAGGGATGGAGCCGAGGTCACAGGAGACCTGGCCTGTAAGCCGGGCTTCAACTACGGATAGGAGGAATGGGATTCCAAAGCAAGGAAACCCCAGAGCAAAGGCTGGGGGGTGGGAAAATGCATAGCAGGGTTCAGCGAGGAGCTCAAGGTGAGAGGGTAGCATCCCTGCATGGATGTCACAGGAGCTGCTGGTCTGAACCTGAACGGGCAGGAACCAGGGAACTCGGCACTTCACCTCTCCTGCCTCTGTGCCTGTACCGTGGCATTTTGCTCACTTTAAGATTTCTACAAATATCTCCATTCATTTAATAGACTACATCTAATATTGGCCAAGCACTGTCTAGTACCAGAAATACAACACTGTGTAGAAAACAGCCCCTGCTTTCACAGACGAGGGGGAAGAGATGGACAACATTAACGTAATATCTTGGTGCTACAGAAGGAACGGAGCAGGGTCAGGAGGACAGACTAGAAGGCAGCGGGGACGTGGCTGACACATTATGTGTAGATGTCAGAGAAGGCCTCACCGAGGAGATGACGTTTGTTTGAGTAGAGAGCAGAAGGAAGTGAGCCACAGTTGATTAATTGAAAATTTAATGGAAAAATGAATTGTCTTCTGTTTGACATGGTCAAGTCCATTTCAGTGGCTCACGGTAGCACACCAGCTTTCTTTCCCATTACCCCAAGATCACCTTAAATACATCACTTAGCATGCAGTCTGTCTTTGCGAGGAGGCTGTGCTAGGCTGGACGGAGCAAGGAGCATGAGCTGCAGGGAAGGCTGCGGCTGCCCCGGGTGTGTGTGAGGAGTGGGCAGAGTTCTGGCTCTGGAGTCTCTACCACTGACTGGCTCTGTGACTGTGAGCATGTGGCTGACGCTCCTCAAGCCTGATTTTGCATCTGTACAATGGGGATAAGTAAGGGGGCACATATGCAGCACTCAGCTTGGCGCCTGCGACAAAGATGTTTTCAGTAAATGGTTGGCAATCACAGCAGTCGTAGTGCAGTGAGGGTAGTGCCCGAAGGATGGGCCGTTCTGGTTGTGTTTCTGTCCAGAAGTTACTCCTTTCCCCACTGTTGGTCTGTGGCCTCTTTTCTTCAATAGGCTGTGGTGGTCCTCAAAGGGTAATCAACTTTTTAATGGTAACCCCGGGTTTCAGTGGTAAAACATCCCTGGCAGGTAGGCCCTAGAAGCATATTTAGCCAAAATGTACTGTGTGGCCAAGCAGGGAGGCAGGTAACAAGCTGCGTCTTTGTGATTGACAGCCTCAGTGCCCCGCCCCTGCCACTGGCCTGAGTGGGAGTCTCTGAATCAGAACTGCCAACATGCATCTCCCCTTTGATGGATTTAAGAATTTCCATTTACGTACAAGGAACTTTGAGATGCTTAGGTGAAGGTTGGCGTGGGAGTTCAAGGTACCCTGTGGTAATAATGATTTTAAAAGCCCCCTGAGTTCAGCTCAGGGGCATTGGACGTGAGGGGACAGATGCGGCCTGGCATTACAAGGACCCCAGCTGGAGGCACCGCGAGGAGAGGGCACGGCAGCACTGATGCACCAGGCCCCGTGACTGCGTCTTGAGCGTAGCCTTTAGGGAATCTGAGTGACTGTTTTTGTGCCACTGTCTGAACATCTTAGGGTGACGCCTGCCAAGAGGCAGTCAGTTCTTTTCGTTCGAGTCAGACTGATCACAGTGATGTGTTGCCAAAACCATGACAAGATTCGACTTATGGTGAGAGAAATACTGCTCCTTTTTGAACCAGCCAGCAGGATGTCTGTAGGAACTGCTGAGCAAGGCGGCGTTCTCTCTTTCATTGGTGTTTCCCAGCAGGTGGGTGGGAAGTGAATGTGCAGTAGGATGAATCTGAGGAGCAGCCCCTCCTGCCCTGAAAGTCACGGTCAGTCCTCTCCTTCCACCGAACAAGGCCTGCTGGTGTGGTAGGGCCTGAGGAAGGACACAGGTTTGTATAAGGCTTGTGGAATGTTGGAAAACGTTTTAGTCAACATCAAGGAAAAAATGATTCAAACTTTACATTTTCTTCCTGTTTCTACTTACCCTCATGTGCAGAGAGTGTCTGGAAAGCAGGAAGTGGGTGAGGAGAGCAGGCTAGAACTCGCCCTTCGTCCTTGTCTTCGAATCTTCTGAGTTGGTTGCGTAAGCGCCAGCCCAGCGTTGACACTTTCTTTGCACGTTCACGGGACCCTCACGCACTTGCCTCCTGACAACCTTGATTTAGGAAGGTCCATCTTTAGAGAGTCAACATGCTGGTGTGGCAGAGTCCACTGCAGTTTCCAATCACAAAATGCAAATAAAGACACCGTCTAATTTAATGCTGCTTTATTTATGGAGCCGAACTACTCGAGAGGCCACCCAAGCAAAATCAAGCCCCCGTCCTTATCCATATCTTTATCAATGGCCCAGGGACAGCAAGTGAGGCATGCTCACCAATTCACAGGGACCCTGACTCTGAGACTGTGATCCTTCAGAAGACCTTGATAAAAATACAGAAGACATCCACTAGTTTATAAGTGTTTCCACAGAACCAGAATGAAGTTCTTTGGGTTAAATGACAGATGGTTGGTGACTTTGAAACAAGTCCCCTCCCTCCCCACAAGGAAGAGAGCAGGGTGAGTGCAGCTAGAAGGGGAAGGCGTTGTGGGGACACTGAAGGTGACTGAGGTCTGCAGAGGACAGCACCTTGCAGAAACAGCCTCAGGGACGGAGTTCCCCAGTATCGAGGCTTTTCTATGAAGGCTGTGCCCCTCCAGCCCTCCCACAGGCCCGGCTAGTGACCCTCAAATACAGGAATAACTCGAGCTGTGGGTACTCTCTAGGAGCCAGGTGCCACACCAAGCATTTTAGATATATTTTCTCATTTAATCCTCACAACAGACCTACAGGTATTCTCTCTCACCTGTGCAATGGAATTTAGACCCAATGGCAAAGATAATTTAAGGGGTGGGGCTGGAACGGAACCCTGCATCTGTCTACCTACCTCTCTATCTCCCTATCTACCAGGATCACCCAGGAAGAGATAGACAGAAGGACAGGTGAACACATGCAAGTGTTAGGTTCCCTGCGCATAGCCAGAGGAGGCCAGGAGCCGGGGGAAGGAGAACAGGGCTTTCGTGTGCCAGGCAAGTTCCCACCAGGTGTTTCGGCAGTCCAGTGAAGGAAGTGATGAATGAGTAGTTGATAAAAATGGTCAAACCCAATGGAATCATTAGAAGCCCTTTATCATTCTGGGGTCTCCTACTTCAGATCTGCTGATAACTTGTCACTTGTCTTGTGTCTTCAAGCTGCCTTGGCTAGGCAGAAATATAGCCCTGGAATTCCTCCCCAGGCTTCAGTTGCTGCAGTTCTTGCTCAGGGAGGTGGGACCTGGGAGCTAAAAGTTGCCATCAGGATGTGTGATCTCAGCCCTCTGGCAGGAGGGCTATTGGTGGGATGTTTCACTAAAACCAAGAAAGCTGAAAAGTCGAGAGCAGGATGAGGCAGGTGGGACGGAATGAGGGGGCAGGACAAAACCGTAGTACCAGCCAGATTGTCTACTCAACCTTCAACCAATAGTCATTGAGACACCAGGATGCGGAAGCAGTGATGAGCAAGCCGCTTCCCACATGGGGTGGGGCATGAGGGATGTGCATGGTCCATATGTTCTCAGACAGAAAGAGAGCCACAAAAAACGGCTAAGTAATTTTAGTTGCAGTAAGTGCAAGGACCACAGCAAGAGTCTGAAGGTGAGAGTTTGGGGTGGTGGGGAGAGGAAATGAAGTGTTGCCAAGAAGAGGCTCTCTCCAAACAGGTGACATTCCAGCTGAGACTAAAATCAATATGATGGGCGGCCCCCGAGGAGGCTTGCGTGGGAGCCTGTCACATTCTGATCGTGTCTCTTCTGTGGCCACAAGGAGAAAAGAGTGACCAGGGCCCAGTGTGGCGGCAGGGAGACCAAGTCACGGGAGCCCCATGAAGATGAGAGAAGTAGAAGTGAGAGAAGAGGGTGCATATTTTTGGACAGAGCCTCCATAGGACTTTCTGGGGGGCTGGGTGTGAGGGTGTGGGAGAGGGAGGAGTCACGGCTTTCTGAGTGGATGGCTGGGGTACCATTTTGCTGTCAAACAAAGGGGCCCTGCGGTGGTACTGTGAGGTCTGGATGAGCCATGAGACGAGAGAGCGGGAGCACTGTGGGTCCACCAGTCAAGGGTGATGTGGGTGGAAAGCAGAGATGGGAAGTCTTGTAAGGGTTAATCCAACGAAGTGTGTTAGATAAAGCCGTTAGCACAGTGCTGGGGACATAGTGGGAACTCTCGGTGTGTGGCAGCTGTTATTTCGTTAAGAACTGGCCAGATTCCTTGCAGGAGTCAGGACAGGATAAATGGAGAGGAAAGGACAGGAGGAGGCATGCAGGGCAAAGCTGAGGGTCCCTATAGGCTGTCACCCAGGGTCACCCAGGGGACGTGGGAAGCGTTGTAAGGAGGGAGTGAGTTTCCTGAAAATGTGTAGGCGCCAGTGGGCCCTGGGAGGTTTCTGTGTCCTCCAGGCTCAAGGCAGGGGCTGGAAGCTTCTAGATCTCTGCCTCTTGACTTCAACAGCTCCAGCAGCATTTGACCATGGGGCCTCATCCAGCTCCCCATGCCCTAGGGCACGTGACCCTTGGCGTTAGCAAGCCCACAAGCAGTTCCCTACTTTCCGGGGTGGAGAGGGTCCCCTTCAGCTCCCCAGGTGGCTTCTGCTGCTGTCCTCCCCTCTCCTTCCCTGACCGCTCCAAACTGACCAGTTCTGCCAGCCCGCCCGGACATGGCGTCATAAGAACACAACGTTGGGATGCAATAAGCAGATGAGAACCAGGGACCAGTTTTTTTCCACGTGATCCCAATTCTTTCTGTTCCACAATATACACTGAGTTTTTACATTTGCTTTTTAAAACTTTTAAAGTGAAAGAGGACCTTGATCTGAAGCCGTAACTTTCATATTTGACTTCCACGGACTTTAAACAGATGTCCATCCTGAGTAAGCTCGATGGAGTCGACATCATCCGGGGAAAACTAGTGACAGTAATCAGCAGAGCCTGTCTCCTTACCAGGCAGTGGGGACCGCTGCACAACCTACTTCATAGGACGTGAGCTGTAATGACTGAATGTCAATGTCTTTAAGAAGCAGAACTGGAGGTTTCCTGGCGGGTGCTTTTGAGCTGCAGGGCCCACGCACACACTGTGGTCCCTTCTCGCGAGAGGCAGGCCCCGCCACAAGCTCCCACGCCGCCCAGACGCAGCGGCTCGCGGAGGCCGTGCCGCCGCAGACACAAAGGCCAGCGTCGCAGGCTTTAAGTCATGTGTTTCTGATTTTCAAAGCTTCCGTTTATCACCTTCCCTTTCAAGTTTTCCGTCTAGGACATATCAAGATTAACAAAGAAGTCACATGAGGCCATTGGGAACGACCATGTGTGGCTTCTGTTTTCACCTGTGGGCCCTTCCCAGGTTCCAGGTCCCTGGAGGAAGGTGGGAACTGACACGCTGTCCCTGTCACAGCTCATCCTTCTCAGGAAGGGAAGTCCAGCCTGTCCCTGGGTCCACGCCTCACTCTACCCTGCTTCCCTGGCGCTTTGACATCTGTCACCATGGGGCAACATCTAGAACCTTCCAAAAGGTTCTGCACATCCTCCATGCACATTCATCCCTCAAGGAAAGACTTGCCTGTCAGAGGCACTTTGAATGGTCGGCAGGGTGACCCTGAAAGAGGTTTCACAAAGCCCTGCCTGGAGTGAGGGGCCTTTCCCTAATGTTCTTATGCGGCAGCACGTCTCACCTTTTCCCATCCACGTACCCTTCATGGCAAAGGAGGGAGAGTAAATCCCCACCTGGGGCCAAGGACATAGCACTGGTTAGTCACAAGCACTGAAATGTCTTGTTTCGTCACCATAATCCTGTTTGAGCACACGTGTGCAAACTGCACTTCATTCCAACATACAGGTTTGTTTTCATGCACAAGTCATCGTTTATGTATCAAACCACGTAACTCAGTGACTACGCCTCCTCCCAGTCTTTACATACAGTCCAGGCCCTGGGAGGGGGCTCAGTGTCTGTCGTAAGGGTCTGTGTGCTCCGAGGTCCCCAGTTTGCACTTGTTCAGCCGTGGCCCTGAGTGAAGTGCCAGCTGCTTGCGAAGTTGTTTCCGCGCCATCCAGCCGGGTCTCAGGCTCTAACTCCTCCGCCTTGTCCATCCTTCTCCCAGTCGCCGTCATCCGAGCTGTCCCGGAGCTGTCCCCCACGGCACGGGCGCTTCTGTGGCGGCTGTTTTCCCAGCACCCACTGTCAGTCTCTTAGAAACTGAGATCATGATCTTTCTGCCTCTTTTTCCTTCTCTTTCCAAAACTGTTCAAATCTTACAGACGTTCCTGCTGGTCTTCTCCCAGCTTTGTGAGCTGTTGGAATATGTGGGCAGAGGTGGACATGTAGAACAACAAAAGTGAACAAAAACAAACAGGAGACTAGGCGCCGATGAAGAAGTTCTCAGAGCTGGGGGATGCGTGTGCAAAATTCTGGGGTAGAGGGAACCAGAAGTGTTCCTCGCACGCCTCCAGCATCGAGTCAGGACGGCAGCCTCCGTGCACCGGCGTGTTTGGGTGACGATGGAAATCAGGCGGGCGATTTAACTGGATCCCCAGTGATCGACCGTGCTTGTCCAGGTGTCCTACACACACCGCCTTAAACAGTGCATGGCTGTTACTGCTTTCATTTAGCTGATGATGTCTCAAATAAGGGTGAAAAACCTAGAAATGCATTTTTTTCTTAGCTAATGGGGAAAGTGTCCAGTAACAAGGGACCCAAGAAGCATCCTGGTGATTTTTTTCGAAAGTGGTGTCTTGCTCCTCTTCTAAGGTCTTGTAACTATAGATAATAGGAGCACTTAGTGCTTGCCAGCACTTCCCTGTGGACTGGGCCCTGCCGCCTCCCCTGCTTAATTCTCTTCACACCCTCTCAGGTCAATTCTCTTGTTCTCCTATTTTGCAGTTGCTTTAAGGGGACAGGAAAAATTCCCCAAGGTCACACATCTGCGAAGTGACAGGGTACATATGCAAACCCTGTCCCTCCGACTCCTGCCTCAGAGGTCTCCTTCTTGACCACTGTGTGACACGCCCGCAGCCACAGCCACACCCACCACCGCTCTCCACTCGCTGGAGAAAGCTCGCCTCCCTTCCAGAGGAGGAACAGTGTCGCAGACTAGCCGCTCAGACCAGAACCCGGGGACCACATTTATCCTAGGTGTCAGTGTATCTCCAGCTTTTGTTGTTTTATATGGAGGGATTGCATTTCGTGAGGCCCTGTTTCTTTTCCTGCTAGATGTCAGCTTGTCTTTTAGGAGTTGGAATTATTTCTAATAAGAAGATATATTTACATCCATAATTTAGCCAATATGTCTTCTGGATCCTTTTTTTTTTTTTTCTTCATTTTCTTTTTTTAGCTCCTGAAGGTGGAGCTGCTACAGCTGATTCACACCAATGCAGTTTTCAGCATTTTTATAAAGGCTTCCTCAAGAGGGCAGTCCTGGCAAGTCTTAGATGTATTCAGTTTTCTCAGGCCTGAAATTTGGTTTTAAAACATATTTTCAGCGAATGGATTGCAGGCCTGTGTGAGTAGAGAGGAAACAAAATAGAAGTTCAGGAATTTGGGTTCTTAGGATGGGGACCATGAAGATTCAGGGATTTAGATTCTGTAAAAATTACTATAAAGAGAACTTAAAGAAAAACTTGTCTACTATTTGTAGTGTGTAGAATCGTAGTACTAGAAGCCTCTTCAGAAGACAGGGACAATGGTCTTTCCCTGCTGATGAGGACTTTCGTGGGGAGGGATGAGGGGGCAGGATTCCGGCCGCCTCAGTAAGCGTGCACAGTTTTATGTGCTGATACAGTGTCCCGAAGCAGGGGTGCTAGGATTTTAAAAATGTCTTTGTAAAGTCATATTAGCTCTTCTTTAAAAAATGCAAAGAGACACAGTGAAAAAGGCAGAAGGACTACTTTAAAAAATATTTAATTAGTCCAGAAAAGGATAAGAGAGGAGCAGAGGAATAAAACAAATAAACAACAAAACACCCAGATGGGACGAATAGAAAACAAATCAGAGTAGCAGACTTATGTCTAACCATGTCAGTAATTAACATTAAATTTAAACAGGCTAAATACTTCAATTTAAAGGTGGATATTGTTAGACTAAAGAAAAATAAAACCTCAAATGGTGGGCTGCCTTTAAATATAAATACAGGTAGGTCAAAGGTAAAAAAAATGGAGTAAATATGTTGTATGAACAGTGTGCATTAGAAAGCTGGAGTAGCCGTATTAACACAGATAAAGCAGACTTCAGGGTAATGATGTTACCGGAGATAAAAGAGGCAATTCGTGGGAACACATTCATAACAATCTGTATACACTTAGTAATAGAGCTTAAGAGACACGCAGCCAATATTGACAGAATTTAAGGGAGCAACAGGCAAATCCACAGTCATAGTTGGAGATTATAACATCCATCTGTCAGTAATTGATAAAACTAGAAAAAAAGGCATTTCCATTCATCTAGATTGGCCATCCGCTGGGGACTGAGCTGGTGGTGTCAGCCAATGAGTGCTCTGCTCCTGACAGGTTTCTATTTAATCTTGGCTAATGAAGAAGCAGCTGCCGCAGCATCCTTTATTGCCTGAAGGACTCTTGAGATTGATTGTAATTGCTGGGAGAGAACCTGAGGTCTTCACCTTAGCGAGGGAGCTACAGAGGATTCCTTCTTCACTCGCACACTTGAGATCGGCCCCGTGGTCTAGACAGGATGAGTTTCTAGTGAACAAAGTAAATGAATTCTGCCCAAATAAGGCGAGGCCTCTTGCTCCAAGGAGCATTTGGCTCCTTCAAGGGCCCTTTGTGCTCAAAGTTTGATTCTGTTGATGTGCCCTTGAGCTTGAGATTAGAGTTTTACCTAGACAAGTAAGCGACACTCAAAGTCAAAGACCCTTCCATATCACACAGCTGCCACCTTCCAGGCCAGCAAGTGTTGTGCTAAGAGCTGCTTAATAGGATTATTGCAGCACCACTGGCAGGCTTACTCACCCCGCCACTTACCCATTCTCAGCCTAACTATCTCCTGAGAAGGGAATTTTTCAGGTTCCTCTGGTTTTTCCAGCCTGCAGAAACAATGGGTTTGAAAATTGTGGATACTTTATTTCCCAGGGTAATATAGAGTAGTCATTTTGGTTAAAGCATCTTAATGCTTCCAGATCAGTTAAGATATGTGTGGTTGTGGAGACTGAGCTGGTCCGAAAGCAATTCTTTTTTTTTAAAATTTATTTCTGTATTTTTTAGAGAGAGGGGAAAAGAAGAAGAGGTGACTGGGAATTGAACCAAAAATCCTTTGGTTCGCAGGCCGGCACTCAATCCACTGAGCCATACCAGCCAGGGCCAAAAGAAATTCTTATTTCTAAGTGAAGAACATGAAAGAAGGACTTTTCACTAAGCTAGCTCCTGGTTCAATTTAAGCCTTATTCCCTTATTTTCTAAACTTTAAGATGAGCTAGAAAATAGATCTACTACACAACTCTATGTAATAGCTGGCATAGGGCGTGCAAGCTGATGTTGAACCGAGCAACCAAGTTAAAGACATGCACATGTTTAGTGTTTGGGAGGAAATATCCAAGATGAAACAATGTATTATATTTTCTTGGGGAAGGGAAAGAAGTTCCAAAATGTATTGAATAAATAGGGAGCTGGTTTCCAATGAGCTTTTTTTGATCTCTAGACCAGTGACACATAAAATCCCACCCAGAGCAGGAGGTCAGGAAAACATCAGGGACTAATCCACAGAAAAGAGATGAGACTGGCCATTCGGGCTCATCTGTGACTCACTCTGCCCTGAGACACTCGGGGCCCAGTCAGTTCCTTATTTTTAGAATCAAGACTGTGATAATTACAGTATTTGTTTCTTTTGTACAGTACATTTTGCATCTATTGTTCTTTCCATCTGGTTTCCTCTGACAGGTTGGTAACTCTACCTGATATCAAAGAAAGCCCCTGTGTGTCCCTGAAATCCCTGCTGGTCCCAGGGGCAGGTCCCAAATGGAATATGGCATTTTTCTATTTTGTTGGGACATGAAAGAAGGACTTTTCGCTCCAGGCTCCTGAGAGGCCCTACCATTTCCATGTTTGATCACTGCTTAGATAATCAATGGCAGGGCGAGGGGGGCTAGTTATGCTATCATTTCAGAAATAATCTTATAAATCCTCTAAATTAGTTACTTCTCTTCTAATGATCAAATCATGTCCTTCAAAGGAGAGAAAGACATTTGGAGCCCGTTTACTTATATACAAGGGTGGGGAAAAGTAGGTTTACAGTTGTGATACAAATAAATAGAATACAATAATAAATAATAATACAAGAATAAACTCTTTCACATACTCACCACTATAAACCTACTTTTGTCCATCCCTGTATAATAGATGTAAGAAAGGAGACAAGGTGAAAACTTTTTTTCTACCGTTGCCTTCAAATTGTTTAACAAGTCAGTAATCATGGTATCTTCATGGAGAAAAGGGCATAGGACTTGAGTCGAGGAGGTCACTAGTTATTAATTTTGCCACCTTGGCGTCCGGGTGTCTTCTGAGACTCTCTCTTCATCTGTGGACAGGTGAGTTGTCGGGGGGGTGGGGACACGCTCGTGAAGGTGAGAGACTAACACAGGCAAAGGTCCATAGGCGGCAGCACTGCTGTCCGACACCCCCATTTCCTAGCGTCTGTTGCCGTCCGGAAATCTCCCATCCTCCCAGGCAGGCCTGCTCCTCACCTGTTTTTCTTTCCCCTAGTTTCAGGCTCTTATTCCCACTGTAGCGTCTTCCTACTTTCATTTTGTCTTTTCACTTGACTGGCCAGCTCTTCTGTTTTCCATTATTTGCCATGTACCCAAGGTTTACATAGGAAACGTTTTGTCTTTAAAGAGATGTGTAAACATTTGACAATACCTGTGTTAATGGAGGAGTCCTTGAGCTTCCTTTGGTGGTTTTCTAACCTTCCTGTGCTGCACCTTCGTATTTGACCCTGAGAACCAAGGATTTGAGCTCTTGTTTGGGAACCGGATCTGATGGAGATATCAGAAGGTGTTTCTTTCTCCGCCCCCCTTTCCTGGGGCGCTGGTGCCTCTGCCTTCACGCCCCTCTGAGCAGGGTAGCCTGCCTCCTGCCTCCAGCAACAAGCTAATACTCTCTGGATTCCAAAGCTCCTTTTTTTTTGCTCCCAATGAAAGTCCCTTTTAAAGGAATTTTAGGAGCTGACTTGTTGTAAGACACTAAGCTGCAAAGTAGTATTGTCCTACAGTGTTCTTATGCCCTGTGTGAGAAGGGGTGGCCTGGTTCTTCTTCTGAGGATATGTCTCATTGATGTAATTCGAAAACAATTTTAAACCCACAGATTAAGAACATGTGTTTCTTCATGTCACATGTTAAGAGAGATTTCAGCTCATTCTGAAATCTATATTGAAGAATGTCTTAAGGCAAAATCGCAACTTCCCAGCTACGTTAACAGACTACAGGGAGTCTGCGTACAGTGACCCGGAGTCAGGCCAGAGGCGCATCCCGCCCAGAAGGCCTCCTTGGACAAAGGCCTCGGGGTTTTTGTTGCTATGCAGGGAAGGTGGGCCGAGGGGGGTGCGTGTGATAAGGTGGGGAGATACGATTTCCCTCCCTCCGTCTCAGAATGTCAGGAATGTTCGTTCCTCAGAGGTACATCTGTCAGCAGGGCCTTTGCTGACTCCTTCGTGAATCCCTTTATCTTTTATCAGCTACCTCTTGGGACACAAGTTTCATATTTTTATTATCTACAGTAGTACAGAACTTCCTCTTTTTGTCCTAAAATTACCTCTCTGAAGCTTCAAGGAGTGCCCTCTGTCTGCCTTTAGGATTTGGAAGCGATGATTCCATCGGCATTTGCTCCATTCCGTTCCACTTGATCCCGGGGCTTTGATGGTATCTGCTCAGCCTTTGTTAAGACTGAGAAAGCTAATTTGGGTTCAGAAAATGGAAAGTTTTCAAAGGAGCCTTCCTCCCTGAGCCAGCGTGTTCTTGAGCCAGGGTGCAGTGGTATCACTGTGGAAATGCAGGAACAGGCCGTGGTGACCATTGACAAAGGGTTAAGCGCCACGGACAGCATTAGTAGAAGCAGAAAACAGACCCCGTCCAAAGCACATAACGTATACTCCAAAATAAGCCAGGCTCGCCCCTCGTAATGGATCACTGCAGACATGCCAAATTCTACAACCAGGCAATTGTATACATATGGTACAACTTAGCATACCATTCAGCGTTTGCTGCAATGTGATTTTAATTACGTACAGATTGGGTCCTGGAAGAAAGCGCTGGAATTAAATAGAATAAAGTTAAACACAAGCCCTTTTATAAAGGGCCCTGGCTGAGGTTAGGATGTTTGCAAATGACCGCCGAGGCTGTGAGAGGAGTGTGTGGTTTGGGGGAGCTCTGGGGGTGGGACATGACTCATCTGCAACTGGGGGCCCCGTTGTTTATCTGGAAGGGGAGAGTTTACAGAAATGGAGAGTTTGCTCCGTTTGAAGTTCAAGCGCATGCTGATGCTCGCACCTGGCTCCTTCTGTCCTGCCTGGCCCTGGGTGGGGTTGTCCCTGGAAGCCCAATGGCTCACCAGGCAAACACTGCATTCGGCTTGGGAGGCTCTGGGGTGGATGTGGCGGACTGGCAGTTTTGAAACTTTTTTTTTTCTAACCAGACTTTATTAGGCTGTGCTCCTCTTTTTTTCTGAAGTTAATTTTACATAATGACTTCAAAAGCGGTGCTGTTGACTTCCTTCCAGAAAAGAAACAGGGAGCAAATTTTGCTTCCCAGGGACTGGCTGCGCAGGCTCCGGGACGTGCCTTTCTCAAACGTCCATGGTATAGCTTTGGTTTTCTTCGTAACTTACCCGGACGGCTGTACTTACTGAATGTCTTCTGGGTAAGCCACTCTGAATTCCGGCTTCCTCCTCTGTGAAACGAAGCTACCCTCCCCAGAGCAGACCTCACTGAGGTTGGCCTGAAGGCGTGGGGACGGAGGCCTGGCCAAATAGCAGGCTCCACACGCCGGGCGGGCTGCTGCGGCCTCCCAGAGGACAGAGGATGGAGTTACTGTAATGAGGAGCTGCAGTGACACCCGGGTGTCTGGAGCCTGTCCTGTGATTACTTTAGATCCTTTCAAGGATTGGGCAAGCCGTAATTGTGCCTTGGCCAGGAGAGGGGAGTGCCGGGAGCTGAACCAAAGAAGCAGGCTGCCGGCTGCACTGGCAGAGACGGTTTTCCCCCAGTGTCCGTGGAAAAGGTGGCAGAGTGACTGGAGACCCCCAGGGTCTTGGGGTGTTGGGATGAGCTGCAGGATCCCAGTTGGTGGGGAAGAAACCACACTCCCACCTCCGCTGCCTTTGGCTGGGGGGACAGCAACAACTTCCCTCTGCCCTCGAGTCCCTCGGCTGGCCCAGGTGGTGGCCACGGAGGTGGTAAAGGCCTGTCCACGTCACCCCATCTCTCTGTGTTTATGAGCATTCACGTACAGGCACTGATCTGCAGAGACACACACGTGGGGCTTTGGCTCAGTGATTTTTCTGGGGAAAGTCACCCATTGTAGCCTAGAGACAGTTATGGGCTAATTAAGTAGCTAAGTGACTTTGCTCTCGGGGCCTGGTTTTCCCTTGCTGACCTTTACCACCCTGCATTTACTTTCTAATCCGGTTGTGTACCACGGCTCCTTAACATCCAGGGCTGCCCTCGCTGTAGCAGAAGGCAAGGGCATTTAAACAAATGATTGCAGTGCAATGTAAGCATTTGAAGCAAAGTATGAAGCGAGACTAGGCAGCCCTAAAAACGGGGCACATAATCATACCTGGGAGTATCGGGGAAGGCCTTACGGAAGTGGGGATATGGGGCAGAGTTTTGGAGGATGGATGGGGACTCACTGGGCAGAGCCGCAGGGACGACATTCCAAACTCTGCAGATAAAGATATGCAGGTAGCAAGGACCTGGCCCATTTGGGGGCAGCCAAAAATTCAACACGGCCAGATGGAGGAAAAGTGGGTGAGTGGGCATTCACGGGACATGAGACTGACGCAGCAGACTTATTTACTGACACGCCCGTGTCTCCTGCCAAAGTGTGTGCACACTGAGCTCTGGGAGCGGGTTATACTTTCTTTACTCTTCCTGAACCCACCCCATGTTTAAGAGGGCCAAATGGGTGTTCACTGAGCAGAGGCATGAGTGGGTGCTGGTTGGTAGAAGGCGTCATTTTGGCCCAGACTGATGACGTGATTGGACTATAAACTGGTCATATGCCACAGTGATTTGTTTGGACTTCATCTGTCTGGGAATATAGAGCCAGGAAAGGTTCTGAAAAACAGGAGTGATCTAAACTTGTCTGTGTTTGAAGAAGTAATTCTGGCTATAATGTGATAGATTAACTGGCTTGTGAGACTGGAAGTTGGAAGGCCAGTTGGAAAACTGATGTAATGGTCCAGAAGAGGCGTTAGAAGGCCTGAGAGGACAGAGACCTGAGAGAGAGTTACAGGTAAAATAAGAATCCTGCCCAATTTTTGGTAACGATGAAATGGTAGGGCGGGGGGGGGGGGGGGCGGTGAGGTCAAAGATCACTATTGACACAAGTGAAACTAAGTCTGACTTTCAAGGACATTTATACTCAGAAATTGAGTGAAAAAGGGATCCTAAGACTTAGGCACTGAACATAATTAACTTATTGATGCTGGTTTAGAATCTTAGCAAATATAAGTATTAACTAACCACTAAGATTTACACAGACATATGATAAAAGGAATTGATTTCCGAGTATATAGAATATATAATATACAAATTTTTTTTATAATATACAGAATATGAAAATACACAAATAAAGAGTAGAGTATATTCTGACATCATAACATCACAGGTTGTACCCTGTACAATTCTAGGGGTCAGCACTAATAATAGCAGGGTCACCCTGCAAAACCCCTGTGTCTCCCTCTTATCCACTCAGCTCAGTGTAGTAAGGGACTCTTGCTTTTAACAACAGATGAAGGGGGTCAGGAGGGGGATGTGGTAGACTTGCAAAGTTGAGTCAGGTGACAAGAGCCCCTTCCATGGCCGGGTCAGTGGTGTTGGATGTGTGTTGGGCAGGGCACATCTTTTCATGTTGAAAATAAGAGGTTTCCTCCTTTCAAAGGACTAGAGAGATTATGCTCTTACACTCCCTTCTGACAGCGATGGGAGAGCCCAGCTTTTCCACGGTGGTTACGTTCTAAGGCTTCCGAGTGTGTGAAGCGCCCCCTGCCGTGGGGCTTGGTGTTTCTGCGTCCTGTTCCAAGTGAGTAATGCAGAGTGACATGTGGATTTAGCCATTAGAGGGGATGGACTCGTAGAAGCAGGTGAAGAAATACGCCCCCTTATATTTCACAATGATCCTATGTTGCTTTGGAATTTACGTGAATTTTACCCACATGCTTCCAGAGAAATAGCTTCAAAATGTGACAGCCCAGAATGTAGGCTTGGCTCACTCCCAGCTGTGGCCCGATATGGCTGGGCTTTCAGAATCCATCACAGCATTTGTCAGTGGCCTGAGTCTCAGTGCGGAGGGTGCGGGGGCTCTGCAGGATGTGACAGACAGAGAAGAGCACCTTCTGCGTGCCAAACTGCCAGGGCCTAATGGAAAGGAGCGGAGCCTCTCTGATTTCCGAGCGGCGCAGACAACTGCACGGTAGACTGTTTGCAGCCACTCGGCCCGTGGGACCCAGTCAGTGCACTGTGGTCTGGAGTCGGGCCTGGGCAGAGAGCAGGTCACGCGTCAGGCTCCGCGCTTCTCCACACTTCTTCAGTGAGTGGCAGCAGGTCCGGCTGCCTCTTCCGGGGCTGTGCATTTATTTTAAAGAATGTCAGAAAGGAAATGGATCGCTTACCATCTTCCTCCCTCTTTGGGTGTGTTTGTTGTGATTGGAAACCATCCTGGCCCACGTGGCTGCGGCTTTCCTTTCCCTCTTTGTGCTCCTCTGTTCAACAGCCCTCTGTGCAAATAAACAGAAAGGGGTGAGTGTTTTCTTCGGCTACAGAGAAAGGAGCAAAGCTAGACTCCGGAGAGCTGGACTTGTGTAACCATGGCTTGCGTCCTCTGCAGTCTGTTTTTCCCCGCCCGAGGAGCGAGGCCAGGAGGTACAATAGAGGCCTCTGCCAGTGCCCGGAGCACAGCCCCGGGAAGTCTGCATCAAACGGGGCCGCTGGCCCTGGTGTGTTTGGTGGAATTCACCTGGGGTTCGTCTCGACTGTTCCTGTTCGGGGAGGGAATTCTGAGCTGCTTGGAACTCAATTAAAAGCTAAAAGCAGAAATGAAGCTGAAGAATGTGTACATTTTAGATGATCATACATTTTAAAATTTAGCTCCAAAGCTAGTAAAACCTCCATCTGTTGGTACAATAGACTGGTTTGCCATGGAAACCATTTGAGCGCACACTTAGGAGGAGCCAGAGACTGCCTGCCACCACCCGGTGACTGCCACAGCACACCCTGACCTGCAGCCCCGCAAAGGCACTTGGATGGCAAGTGAAGGGAACGTGGGCTTTGATTTTTATTCTTTTTGTCCGGCTAGACCTGGAAGTAACAATTGGTGACTGGACTATTAGTTCTCTGTTTCAAGAAATGATTTTTTTAATGAGAATCTCTTTAGTTTAGCCCTAGCTGGTGTGGCTCAGTGGACTGAGCGCTGTCCTGAGAACCAAAGGGTCGCCAGTTCGATTCGCAGTCTAGGGCACGGGCCTGGGTTTTGGGTCAGGTCCCCAGGAGGGGGCGCATGCGATGCAACCACACATTGATGTTTCTCTCCTTCTCTTTCTCCTTCCCTTCCTCTCTCTAAGAACTAAATAAATTCTTTAAAAAAAAAAAGAATCTCTTTAGTTTAAAAGGAAAAAAGCCCTCCAGAGACATGGAAAGCCACACAAATCAAGCGTACAGCTTAATGAATGGCTGTAAGGAGAACGCCATTCAAGCCAAGGGCGAGAGCTCGGTTCCCACCCTGGCTCTGTGCCCCGCTCCAATCACAAGCACGCGTCCTTCTGCACGTCCGCGGTGCTGTCTTGTGTTTGATTTTTAATATAGTTTCATCACCCAACCGTGTGTCTCTAGATTTGAAACTTTAGTCTTGCTCATTTAAAAATGTTTAATGTACCTTTTAATACTTTTAAAAACTGTAGCTACTTTCTCCACCCTTTTATAATTTATCTGTTGCACAATCTTTAAGTAGAAATTAAAGTATTTAAATTAAATTCTAGCAGCAACACACTCATTTTCGTTACTTTTTCTTGCTAGCTATAATTTTGAGACTTCTGAAAACAAAGTGGTAGCACCTAATTTTAATTGAAACATGGCAAAACCTAAAAATAGACATAACTTAAAAGGTTAAGAAGTTTAAAAAAAAGTCTTCTTTTGAATCTAGATTGGCAATAGAAAAGATAGAGTCATCTTGCTGACATTCAGGGATAGCTTTTCATTCTGATACCATAGATGTTGTGATGTATGTGCTCAGGATATATTAATCATCATATCATGTATAATCATCTCTATTCTGGACAAAGTATAGTAAGCAGCGGATGGCTCTGTAAGGAAAAGCAACAACCAAAACCACAAGCCAGCTTGGAAGTGAAAAAGCAAAGGCCCTGCGGCTACAGGGTCTGCCTTTCTATTCCAGTTCTGCCACCTTGTGATGCTGAGCATCATTAGCTTCTCTTCCTGCTTCTTCCCCTGTTTAGTGAAGAAGACCTGTTTATGAATCAGAGAAATTGACTTGAATTTTTACTCAGAAACCTGAGAAAATATCTCCATGCAGCAGTCTGGTGGATTGCCACAAATCTAACCTGTAAATCTGGTGTTCTAGAATATGTCTGAAGGAAGTGTCATTAAAAGAGCAGAAAAGGTAATCATGATTTTATCCCGCTAAGGAGATCACAGTCTGCCATCCCAAAGGAGGCGCCTCTCTCAAGATGAAGATCATTTAAAGGGCCCAGGCCTGGCTTCCTGCGTCCTGTTTTCCAGACCCTACAGGGCCCCCTGCACTCTCAGCGGTGGGACAGTGGGAGTTCTCTGCAGACCTAGCCTTTCTGTTCTTTGCAGACCTGCCCGCACCTCCCACACTTCTGGGGATCAGGGCTAGGTTTGGGTTCCATCTTCTTGAGATCTGATCCCCTCTTCTCGAGCCTGTCTTCACTGTGCAAACACAGGACTGGTGCCATCGTACCTCTCGTGGCTTCACAAGTGCCCACTGTCTTTCACAGGGGCAGGAGAAGGGAGCCCCGCTGTTTCCTTCTCTAGTCTCTGAGATTTCATACCGGGCCTTCTGAAGGTCTTCTTAGATATGAGCATTAGATGTAGGCATCTCACCCTAGAGACCTCTTGTTGGAAGAAACCGAAATTTTCACTCTGGAGCTAGGTGCTAATTGATTGGCAGCCACTGGTTCCTCTTTGCTCTCATCATTTTGTATCAACTTCTAATAGAGCGCTAGTCACTTTGCTGTATAACTGAGAGCTTTCACACTATTTTGCACCATGATCTGCAAAAGAAAATATATTTTACTTTGCAAACCAGTATACATGGACTTACATGATTGATACAGGTATATTGACGTATATTGTGAGTTTCCTTGCCTTTACTGTGTGCAGCTGATATTTTCCATTCTGTGTTATTCTGTTCCACTTTATTGGTTCATTCACTTATTTTTTATTTTTATTTTTAAAGATTTTATTTATTTATTTTTAGAGAGAGGGGAAGGAGAAAGAGAGGGAGAGAAACAGCAATGTGTGGTTGCCTTTCACATGGCCGTTACTGGGGACCTGGCCTGCAACCCAGGCATGTGCCCCGACTGGGAATTGAACCAGGATCGCTTGGTTCCCAGCCTGCGCTCAATCCACTGAGCTACACCAGCCAGGCTCATTCCCTTATTTTTAATAGTGATCTAGACCCACTAACTTGATCTCATGACCTTCCAAGGAGTCACAAGCTTCTGGTTGAACAACACATTACAAATTAATGTGCCTGACTTCTCCTCCCCCACCTCTTATTAGACTGTAGCCTCACTGTGAGTGGGAAGTGAAGCGTGTCCATTTCTCCTTTGCCTACTGGGCACCCACCTTGTTGCCTGTGTGCAGCAGATGCTCAGATAAGTGTGAGCTGAACGGAAGAACTCAGCCAAGTCTCCGTGCCCATGCTCGCCTTGCGAGCTGCGGTGAGGACTGCACGAGATCATGTATTCCAAGCAGAGAACACAGGGCCTAGCACCAACAGATGCTTGGTGACATACGTTTCTTCGGGTTTCCTAGATCTGGCTCCCCCTTTAATGGACCATCTGCCTGCACTGCAGTTTTTATAAGTGTAATGAGAGGTTTGAACTTCATTAGCCCAAGGCCTCAGCCCGGGCCGGTACTGTAAGACTTTCCATGGTGCTGTGGAGCCAGGGACACATTGCCCTTCAGGGACAGGCTGAAACGGGGGGAGGCCGCGGGGGAGAGTCCTTTTTGTCACACCCTGGCGGGACTCATGTCTCCATGATGAGTTGAGACTTGAGCTGATTATTAGAATTTCTTTGCAAAAATGAAAATTACTTCCACATTTAAAAAAGATTATAGTATCAGTTTAAAGTCAACATGATATTTAGAGTGTTTGGGGAATCAAAAAAAAGTCTTCCTAAGGGCTATTATTGCAGAAAGAGCCCTGGCTGGAAAACTCCTGATCCCCCCAGGAACTGGCCGCTGGACCGCGGTGCTCTCTCCTGACGGCATCTCTTTATCTATGAAAAGAAGAATCCCACCCATCTCCAAAATCCTGTGGTCCTGCAAGCAGGAACTCTGGAGCCCTTTGTTTTACATTCCCTGGAACGCATTAACCAAAGAAGAGGTCACTTATCTCAGCTGCCGTCTGAATCCAACACACACCTACACCCTTTCCTCTCCATAACTTCTCCTTGTAACTGTTCCGCGGACTCTTGCTCCGACCTGAGCCAAAGCGAACCGTCAGTTACCTACGTAATTGAAGCCTCAAAAATGAAGCTTTTGCATGAATCAGTGCAATAGTTTGTTCTGATCTGTATTTCATCCTGTCCATGAAATGCGAGCTTTTCATTTAACAGGGAGCGAGTTGGTAATTCCTATGTGAGTAGTGTAACGAGCCCACCTGTTTTTTCCTTCTAGGACAGAATGACGCCGAAGATAATGGAGCTTCTAAGTCTAGCAGAATCAGAAGCCTTTCCTCTCCAGCTATCTGGATTCAATTTAAGGTCAGTAAGTGCATTCTATTTGTTACCTGCAGGGCTTCACAAGTTCTTAAGGAGCAGGCTGTCCTGAAGTTCGCAGGGTGGTTAGGAACGTCTTACCCTGTAACTGCCTGGGCATGAAACTCGAGACTTTTTTAGATGTCTGGGAGAAGTCCCATGCTTTGGTGTGGGGAGGTTATCAGTGCGCTTTTCCACCACCAGCTCCGTAATATGGAAGCTTTTCATTTGCTCCTTCAGGGCACAGCCCCCTGCAGAGATTCTGATGGAAAAGCAAATCAGATGATCCCTGGTTCAGCTTCAAAGGCTAAGCTCCCACTAACAGATATTAAAAAGGACTCCTTTACCTTTGTTGTTTTCCAAATGAGCGCATATTCAGCTGCCATACAAGGCAGGGGCTATCAGGTCCTGGTGTGCATGTAGAGAAAAAGAAAGTAGTGTGATAAATGGTCTTTTACTGACCCATTTTTTTTTCTCTGTTGCTCATCTCTTGCCCGTTGCATTAACCTCCTGATCTGTCTTACGCCCTGCCCTGCCTTAGCTCTACCACCTTCCACGGAAAAGAAGAGGCATGTCAAAA
Source organism: Micronycteris hirsuta (assembly GCA_004026765.1). Taxonomy (NCBI): domain Eukaryota; kingdom Metazoa; phylum Chordata; class Mammalia; order Chiroptera; family Phyllostomidae; genus Micronycteris; species Micronycteris hirsuta. The sequence goes on from PVJI01005465.1 coordinate 70,975, forward strand.
AAAAAAAAAAAATTAAGCCCTGGATTGCTCAGTTGGTTGGCTGGACCGCTGTCCTGTACGTCAAAAGATTGTGGGTTTGATCCCCAGTCAGGGCACATGCTCAGGTGCCTAGGTTGCAGGCTCCATCCCCCCAGTCAGGGTATTTTTTGGAGGCACTGATCGATGTTTCTCAATCTCCTCTCTCTCTAAAATCAACAAACGTGGAGCGGGGGCAGGAAGGAGAAGCATGTCTGACCATGTCGCTCCCCTGGGAATACTACCCCCCATGGCTCCTCATCTCCCTCTGGATTAAATCCAACTTCCCAGCCCAGCTTTTGGGGGCTCTGTGGCCCTCCCCAACTGCCTCCTCAGCTTCCCCTTTCATGCCCCTTCCTCCACCCTGGACCCATTATCTGTGGGGTTCCTCTGTGTCTTTGCTCTTGCTATTGTTTGTCTGGCATGGTTCTGTTCCTCTCTACCCTCCCTCTCATATTTCAGCCTCCCTGAGTAGCCTTTCTGGGCCCCACTGCACTGGGCTGCAGGCCTCTCCCGTGTACCCGTGGTCCCTGCACACACCTGTCTCCCTGCACTCACCACATTGTGTCCATGTTGCATTTTCACTCTCCTCTCCCTCCTGCTGGCCTGGGCCCCCTTCTAGATCAGGGTCTCCAGGGTCTTCCTCATTCTCGAGGCAGTATAGCACAGTAGTCAGGGACATGGGCCCTGGAGCCTCCTACCTGGGTTCAAATCCCGGTTCTGTCACTCACAGCCTGTGTTACGCTGGGCCCTATCTTCTCTAACCTTCCTCCTCTATAAAAGGGAGGTAATAAAAGTGCCTATGTTGCAGGGTTCCTGTGTTGAGTTTCTGTGTCTGAACCGCTGCTGACCGTGCCAGCGTGTGGTAAGAGCTGTCTGAGTGCTGTTACCTGTAGGGCTCACCTCACCAAGGACCAAGTTCAAGGAAACCATGCGCTTTTCCCTTGAGGGTCAGAGATATGCAAATTGCAACAATGATTTATAAGGAATGGATATTTTCCAGACATTTTAAGGATGTTTGCTGAAGGAAGTTGAATGTAAAAATAATACTTCATGAAATCCTATGGATTTTTGCATTCATTCTTGATTAAATAGAATAGCCAGGCCCGGGAGGCCCCACCGCAGTGTGTATCCCAGATGCTTCACACTCGCAGGCCTTTCAGAGGCTTCCAAGGCTCTGGCCACATTGTAGGCTCCCTGAGGCCTGTCCTAGTCTGTTCGGGCTGCTGTAACAAAAATGTTGTAAACTGAGTGGCTTATAAATAACAAGACATTTCTCACAGTTCTAGAGGCTGAGAAGTCCAAGGTCATGGCACCAGCAGATTCGGTGTCTGGCGAAGCCACTTCTGCATAGCTGGCAATTTCTTGCTGTGTCCTCAGGTGGTGGAAGGGGCAAGGGAGCTCCGCGGAGCCTCTTCCACAAGGGAACTAGTCCCATTCATGGGGGCTCCACCCTCAGGACCCAGTCACCTCCCAAAGGACCCACCTCCTAATACCGTCACCTTGGGGGATAGGATTTTAACATGTGAGTTTGGGGAGGCATGACCATTCAGACTGCAGCAGCTCCCATTCCTGCACCTCTACAGTATCCACACCGTGTAAAGACACGGAGAGGGACCCCACGGCGTCCTCTGGAGTGTGGCAGGGGTCCTGGGGCAGGTGCCTCTGAGCAGGGGAGCCCTCTAAATCAGGTGGTGGCGGAGTCCGTGTTCCTCACCAGTATTCTCGGCGGAAGTCCTTCGATTCCCCTGGACTCAGCTGCGTCCACCCAAAGGTGCGGTCCTTTTGGGGGAAGAGCGAGGAGCACGCAGAGCTGTCGCCTGTCCTGTGATGTGACTGCTGCGTGCACTGCCCTAGGAGTCTGCCCTGGGCATCTGCTCTCTGTGCCCAGTCCTCACCAGAGCACGAGTCTCCCTGGGGCTTCGGGCTTGACCCCAGCACCAGCGTGCGGAGTCCCTAGAAATGCTCTGTGCCCAGGCCTCATGCCCTGTGGCCTCTGCACGTGCTCACCGGCAGCAGGCTCTTCTTTACCTGGGCTCCATGGGCCTTTGGACATAGAGGAACGGCCCGTCCAGAAATACGGACCATTTAAAGGTGTAATGTGTGGACCTGTCTCCTGGAGAAGAGAGGTGGGGTGCATATTTCACATCTAGAACTTTGATGAACGCGCTCTCAGGGTGAAGGATCATTACAACTGTCCTCAACCCTGCCCCTTCCTGTAGCCAAACGGCCTCCGCGGGTGTTGTCCGCAGCCCCTGCTGGCCGCACGTTTTCTTTCTTCTCGTCCTGCCCTCTGCACCCGGCCTCAGCTCCCACCGCTCTGTTAAGTGCCGTCTCCCTGGTCATCAATGACCTCCTTTATTTATGTACTTACTTTTTGATATTAAATCTGTTGAATATCTTTAACAGTGCTGCTGTTTGTAAGTCCTTCCACAAAAGGGCATTATAGTTCTTAGTTTATGGCAAACACATCTTTTAAAAGAAAGCCAGCCCTGATGTTGACGCCGTAATACCAGCGTTTGTTTATTGGCACTGTGCTGTAGAGCAGCATGGAGAACATCTGCTTGAAATGAGCGGAAGCCTGTTCTGCCCAGGAGTGCTCGTGCACACACGCTGCGCGGGTTGTTCTACAGCAGAGACCAATTCGCCCGACTTCAGATGGCAAATGCTGAGTTGCGAGTTTCCTGTGGTCCCGCCAGTCGCTCCTCGTCGCCCTGGAGAGTCCGGTGGCAGGTAATGTTGAGAGACCGCCTTGTCACCACCACTTCTTTGCTCACAGGTGGCTCCACGTGGTAAAACACCCACAGCAGGCCTCCCCCGAGCCCACCAGATATCACCACGTCCTGTTTGACAACTTCTGCTGCCTCTTCTGGTATGTTGCTGATTTCAGGTGCTGCCTTATTTGCTCGTTTCTTAATCTGTCTCTTTGCTCCATTTACACCTTTTTCAACTTTCTTCCTGTCGATCTGCACACGGCACTGTGAGTAGCAATCAGCCAGTCGCCCCACCTATTACAGCGCGGGCGACTACTGAGTATTTTCCTGCCTTAGGTCCGGAGCTGTGGCCCCAAACACGGTTCCACCAGTGGTGTCTTCCTGCACTCCCCGTTAGATCCAGCCCTGCAAAAGAGTCATCACCCACGTTCTTGGGGAGGCAGGTCCTTTAAGCAAGCTGCCGGGTCTTTCCCAGGCCTCAGCCTCCCTCACTGCTGACGTCCCCCTGCTCAGGCCTGCCCCCGGCTCACCTGACCGAGCCTGACTTCAGTCCCTCGGCTCCCACACCCGGTGGCTCACTGGCTTTCTATCTGTACCACGCACCAGCACACGCTTCAGGGCCCAGCACCTAGAGCATCTCCCTCAAACATTGTTTGATCGCGCACGTGAGCAAAGTGTGTTTGCATGTGTTCCTCAGTTTTCAAAAGTTTTTAAAAAAATACAATTCACTCGTCCAGGTTTTGGTTGCGTATGTGTTATATACTATATTAGTCTGCTGGCGTCATCACGGACTGGGCAGCTTAAAGAACAGATACTCATTTTCTCATGGTTCTGGAGGCCAGAAGTGCAGGTTAAGGTGCTGTTGGGGTTGGTTTCCGGTGGGAGCCACTCTTCCTGGCTTGTACATGACCACCTTCTCATCGTGTCCCCACCTGGCCTCTTCTTGGTGCAGAGAGAGAGGGAGAGGGAGAGAGGGGAAGAAGGAGAGGGAAAGGGAGTGGAAGAAAGATGTGTGTGTGGAGATACGTTTTTATAAGGCAAAGCAAGGTATATGTCTCTTCTTTTCATAAGGGTGCCACGTCTATCAAAATAAGGCCCCACACCTATCACCCTACTTAACTTTTATTATCTCCTGAAAGCTTCTTCTTTAAATGCAGTCACATTAAGACTTAGAACTTTGTGTATTAATTGGGAGTGGCACAATTCAACACATAACATGTGCGTTCTCTATTAAACTAGTATGTTCATTTCAAATACCTAAAATATACACTTGAGCACGCCTGGGCACATGCATGCACCTCCTTGAGGCTGTGGACCAGGACACTGATGACAGTGTTTTGATGGCTCCACTGTGGCCAGGCTTCTGCCTCGCCTCCCGCTGGCACAGCCTCTGCATTAGGCTTTATGCACCACTGGCTTCTTCTCCCCTCCTCAGAAGCCGCTGGTGTTGTGGGTTGCCTGGGAGAGGGGACAGGCCAGCCCCCAGCTTGAACTTCAGGGTACTCGGTGTCCCAACATAAGCTCTGCTTCAAGAATCCTTCCTTCACTTGGGGCCTCCTTCCTCTTCCTCTGCAGGTGCTGGGCCTCCGCAGCAGCTTCCTTGTCCTGCCAGCACGCCGCCCTCTCCCTCCTCGAGGCCCGTCCCATCTTGCGGTAGACGGTCACCTGCTGCTCCGCAGTGTTCCTTAGACTGTGATGGGTGCCATCTTCTCTCCTCAGCTGAGTTATGTTCTCCAGGAACTCACAGTCCAGATTTCCTCTGTTTCTACATCTGTCTCTGAGCACAGACTCTGAACCTGTCCGCTGTCCCTGCACCGCTTCTCGGTCCTCCTGCCCAGATGGCACGGCTGGCTGGGCCTCCTGAGCCCGCTCGGTGGTGGCGGTCGGGCGGAGATGATGGCGGAGGCCTCCGAAGCTCTGTCGGTCTGACTCGCTGACCACGTGTGTACACGTGGGCTGAATGTGTCTGGGGCAGGCCGCCTACGCTGCTGAGTTCCTAAGCCTGCAGCAGCTCCGCTTCTTGCAGATGGTGTTTCCCAGAAGTTGGTAATATATTCTCCCAGAGGTCTGAGAGAAGGAGAGTTGGCTGCTTATTGAAAAATATGCTTTCAACTGCCAACTCAGATTACCTTAAATGAATGTTGATGAATACGACATTTGTTAGCAAAACATCCATCTCATTAGTGCCCAGTGGGGCTGAGGACATGCACATGAATCACTCAGATGACCATTCCCTGGCCTGTGCACTTGGCATTAAGCTGCCACAAACCATTGCACCGATTCATGGGCCACAGAGCCAGGGGACCGAGGATGACTGGGGATGGTGGACACTCAGGAGCAGGAAGGCTCAGAGACACCAGAATGGCAGCAAGCCTGGCGCTATTTCCAAATCCGGAATTCCCTCATAAAGTCACCGGCAGATGGGACCTGGGAATCTGGAAACAGAGGAGTGAAACGAAGGCGCCAGCTCACTTGCCAGACTGGAACGCTGTGGCTCTGCGGCTGGCATGCAGCTGTGCAGTCCTCGGTGCATGTGCGGGGGCCCAGCCATCACGGGACCCTCAGCTGAAATACACTCTTCTTTGTGGAATAAATAGGTGCAGACTGAAAATAAATTTCTTAGTCCACTTTAGGAGGGGATTGTCCAAGAAATTGAATTGTTTAATATTTAAAATACATATTTTTCTTACTTACATGATAGAGTTGGCAGACTTGGTGAATGTCATAACTGTGTGCAGCATCCAAGCCATTTACAGCATATATTTCAGGTATACTATGGCTCCGTGGCCTGAACCAGGACCACCTTGCCAGCCCCTTTGGGTTATGCAGTGGCCAAGGATACTGCCTGCTACCGTGGGCCACGCAGCCCACATGTAATCTGCACAGACTATGCAGGTTATGGTCGGGTAATGTTTTTCAGATTAAGGTGTCATGGCAGCTACCCTGTGAGGGTTAGTTATGTATTTTTCTCTTTGTTTCTTCATTCTTTTTCATAATAACTAGGGGCTGAGTTGGAGAGAGTGACAGACTTGGGAAAAGGTCAGTGCTGTCCCCAGAAATCTCTGCTAGTTGAATGTGTCTTTGAGATTTTGGGGCCTTTTTTTTTTTTTTTTTACATGAAACTTATAGAGGAAGGAAGGAAAGAAGGGAGGGAGGGAGGGAGGAAGGAGAGAGAGTAAATCTGCCTGTCCTCAGTCCCACCCAGTTTCCTCTGTGGCCTCCAGGAGCAGAGTTGAGCTCGGGACACAGCTCCCCCTTCCAGCCTCCACCTTCCACTGTGGCTGTTGGCAGGGGTCCCTGGGACCAATACAGATGGCACCAGGCAGGGACACGAGTGCTGGCCTTTACGTTCCCCTGGACGGCTGCTGCTGAGGCCTGTGTGGGGAATATCCGCACTGCCTGCCAAATGAAGCATTTTCATAGCCTGAGTCACACAGACAGAGCTTGACTTTGTGGATACAAAACAGGCGAGTAGAGAACACAAATGCCAATCCTGAAAGGCAAGGAAATGATTATTGTTGAGCGGCGTCCATGCACAGGGTGATTCTCCACACCGTTGTCCTGTGGTTCTGTTTTGGGGGAGGGTAATGCAAACTTCTGATGAGCTGGCGAACATTACCCACTCTGGACTGTTTTCCTTAAACCCTGCTTTGAAGCATAATGGTACAAACCAGTAGGAAGTTTGGAAAGTCTGTGTTCATCCTCGGAGTTTAATTACAATACACTGAGCTGTGCAGAAACTTGCGGTTTAGAGTAATGGAGAATTTAGGAGCATAGAATGGTCCTAGGAAGAAGGGTCAGATTCCCCCTCCAGCGTTGGTTGTCTTGCTGTCCATTTCCTCCCAGACTTGTAGTTGATTGTTCTCAAACATTTGAGTTATTATTCTCCTAATAAAGGGTTAGTCAACTTTGTAGTTGTAAGTATTTGGTGTTTATTTATACAGAGGCATTATCCAAATATTCACACTATTTCATGTCCCTTTGTGTTGGATTCATTTGTAAACACATTATCATGCACCTACTATGTGCAAAGCAAATGTGGGTGCTAGGGATACAACTGCGAGCAAAACTAGGCCCTCCTGATCCTTCCGACATGGAGCTCCTTAAATCTTTGTGGTTCCCCCTTGGTCTTTCCATCCTGTCAAGAGCATGGCATTTGGCTTGTCTTGAGAGGAGAACTTGATGTTCATAAAGTGTCAAATAGCTAAGAAAAGCAAGTGGTTTTGAATACAGCACTTGTCACCGGCAAGCATAGGTCATCGAAGACGCCTTTCAAAGGGTGATGACACCTCAGCATTCTCCAGGGCACGATGTGCACATGTTACCTCCACGTGTCGGAGTTCACGCCAACGACTCCATTTCCGGCCGCGTTGCCAGGAGGCGGGGCTTGGGCTGAGCTAAGCGTCTGTTTCTCAGTATATACTTTGTGCATCCAATCACCTGTTTATGTTTGTAAAAATTCAGATTCTGTAACCTCACTCCAGATCAGTAGAGCTAGAATCTCAGGAGTTGAGGTCAAAACTATGCATTTTTAACCTGGCACTGCCACCAGTCATTTTTGTGAAAAGTAAAAATTAAGAACATTATTTTCAGTGTTCTTGTCAAAATCAGTGCAGAAGCAACCAATTAATTGGTCAAATTCAACAAACCCAATCCCATGTTTGGAGGGGTGGGCATCTGATATCAGGCAGGTGTATGGTAAGTTTTATTTGGGATCACGTAGCCCCACCCCCAGAGGCAGTAAGTGATGATGTGATGTCACTAATGTTCAGAGCCTCTGCCAAGGACCTTAATGAAGTCACTTGGTTTCTCACTTTCCTCATCTGCACAGTGAGGGGTTGAACTGAATAGCCTTTAAGCACCTTGTTATTTAACATGGAGACACTGAGCAGGTCGCTGCGGTAACGGCCATGCTTGTGCCCTTTCCTGTCCGGGCTGCCCTCCCACATATACATGGCCATCAGCCAGGCAGAGACTCAGGGCAGAGAGGAAGAATAAATGGGATTAGAACAATGGAACTCGTCCTAAGTAAATTATACTTTCAGACTCTCATTCTAATTATTTCCTCTTCTTCCTTCTGTTGAACAATGTTCTTCTTTCTTCTGGTACATAGTGAATGAGTTCATCATTTTTATGTCATCCATTCATTTCTTTATTAACTCATTCATTGAACACTTCGGAGTGTCCAGTATATTTCAGGACAGAGCTGGAGACTTGGAAATGTACCAACGCCTTGACCTCATATGGTTTTCCCTCTGCTAAAATCACTACATTTTGACCAAGAGTCGATTATTGACACCCTTTTCAACTCGAGGCAAATCCTCCCGAAAGGATGATGTGGAAAATATTTTAAAAACATAAAGACCAGAAAAAAGAAGGGTAGTATTTTTTTGTGCCATATCTAGTTGCTTAAATTTCAAACCTAGCCCTGGCCAGGTTGAAGCATTGCCCCGTACACCAAAAGGTTGTGGGTTTGATTCTTGGTCAGGGCACGTAACCTAGGTTGTAGGTTTGATCCCCCGTTGGGACACGTATGGGAAGCAACTGATCGATGTTTCTCTCTCACATCGATGTTTATCTCTTTCTCTCTAAAATCAACTTTAAAAATATTTCAAACCTAAGTTTTTAAAAGACAAATCCTACACAGTCATATCTCACTCTATTCACACGAGGAAAAAATACCAAACACCACCCCCTAAAAATCCCCACCATAACTGTGCCTTAGCCTCCCCCACCACCGATAGCAGTATTTTCTGGGAACAATGTCAAACAGCTGGAAATTTTTCAGTTTTTGAATTTCCAGCAATAGAGATGGTTGTGCTCATTTTATAACACCTACTTTATCCCAGGTAATAAGTGTACACTGGCTCATTTCTTATTTTTGTAAGTAACTTTCGAGGATAATAGGTGAGGAAGCTTCCTTTCAAAAGATATTTCAAACTACTTTCCCCCTGATCATACTGGAATTTTTTCAGTGACGAAACTCACAAGATGGTCATCGTATTTCAAACACTCTCCTGGCTTTGTCATCAACAGACAGAGCTGACTACGGGGTTATGTGGAGATTCATGAGTTTCCACCTGTGTCTTGGATTTCGGGGGGAAAAGATATCTGGATTTATTTTCATGCCCAATTTTAGACTCAGAAGATAACTCTGTCATGATTTGCTTTGCTCAACTATTGTTCATTTCACATGATTTGAATGTACTTTTTTTTGTGAAGATTTTATTTATTTATTTTTAGACAGCATGGAAGAGAGGGAGAAAGAGAGGGAGAGAAAGAGCAATGTGTGGTTGCCTCTCACATGGCCCTCACTGGGGACCTGGCCTGCAACCCAGGCATGTGCCCTGACTGAGAATAGAACCTGTGACCCTGTGGTTCGCAGCTGGTGCTCAATCCACTGAGCTACACCAGCCAGGGCTTGAATGTACTTTTAATGAAGGCTTACAGGCCGGTCACCGAGAACACTGTGCAAGCTCACACTTTCCCAGAGGAGACACCCATGGAGTCCTCCTGGTTGTGTGCGAAGGGGCCGTGAGCGCATGTGGGCGACTCCCTGCCCTGTCCGCACATGTGCGAGGGGAGGCCTGCGGTGCCTGAAAGATGGGCAGCCACCATCACGGAGCGCCCCCTCGGCGGTGACCCCCAAGCTGAAACAGCGAAGACGCTGTTCTCCCTTCGCATTGGTACGCGGCAGCACACACCGGGCTCGGTGGCGAGCCGGGCCAGACGTGTGAGTGAGGCGGGGGCTCTCCAGTCCGGCGAGCAGCTCCAGGCTTTTTTCCCAGAAGGTCGGCAGAAATGTGAACCAGTACCTACGTCATAGGACAATCTGTTGTGTCTGTGAGGGAGAAACACCACCGCGGGGACAAACGTAGCCTTCAGCCTCCCTGGGCATGGAGACCCTGCGGCCGCACAAGGGCCCACTCAGGCGCGGCTAGTCCTCGTTATTACCTGTGCTTCCTGTCTCCGGCTTCAGACCTGTCAGTAAATTTCCTGGGACATGGAAACCCTGACCGGCCCTTTCTGCTGCCTTCTTCTGGCTGCATGGTGCATGGCTGATTTCTTATAATTGAGGAAGCTTTTCCCAAAGAAGCGAAAGCTATACAGCTGGAGAAAGTATAAGAAGCGGAGATGCATTTGAGTCATCATGAGTGCGCCCCACTTCCACGGAGAATCCTGGGGGCTCCAACGTGCCGCGCTGGGCAGCGCGGTTCTTCAAAGCTAATACAGGCTGGTTTATTTTTACATCAGAAAATCCCCTTCCTTCAAACCCCCTGAGAATTCTTAAAATTCCTTCTCTATCATAGATCACAGGGAACACCAATGATACTTTTGGAAGACTTGCCATTTAAACTGTAATGATCTGAACGTATAAAACGCACGTGTGCCTGTCTCAGGGCAGTGTGCTGCATACCACACAAGCATGTAACTCTTCACCACAACCCCATGATGAGGACTGTTCCCCCCTATACCCAGGCACATGAGGAAACTGAGGCCAGAGGTACATGAAGTAATTCGCCCAAAGTGAACGGCTAGAAAGTAATGGAAGCAGGATTCCCGTCACCTCCATTTGACTCCAAAGCTCCTGAGCTTAATGCACTTCTGCGATATCTGCCACCACCCCGGAAAGGTGCAGACATTCAGCTTCCTTGGTGATCGACTGCAGACGAGGACAGCTTGCATGTACGGCAGCCCGCGTGTTGACTCAGCAAGGACATGAGCAGAGACGCTAAATGCAGGCCCTTTTGTTTGTCCTCTTGTTATCTGGAATATTCACTACTCCTGATGTCTAATTTCCATGTCACTGTCTTTCCACAGCCACTGAATTCAACTGCTGCATCTGTCCCTTTCGCTTAAATAATATCTATACATTTTTGGAGTAATTAGAACACAAAGCTGCACGATGGAGGTTGTGCTGGAGAATTAAACTTTGAAATGCAACATAATTTTGTTTCCCTTTGATTGAGGTTATGACTTAAGGTGATATTTTACCAAGTGTCCCCATGTCCTTTCTCACAGTGACTCAAACATACCTTCAGATAGAGACGTGCCACTTGGGCGTCGAGCTGGGGCTGTATCTGTTCAAAAGTCACCAGGCTGGTGGAGAAGGGGTGACTCTGAACGCCCAGGCTGGGTTTGTTTGTTTTCTTGGTGAGAGGATAGAGTACTGCACCCCCCTGTCCCCCCACCCCAGCTCTCAAAATGGTCTGGAGTGCGATTAGCCTCGTACTCATGGGGAACTAAACTGGAACTTCCTCTGAGGCAGCAACCATGTCTGTATTTCCAGGGAGTGTGCTGGGCCTGCACGCTTGTTACTCGGTGAATGAGGAATAGATGAATAGGAGACTGTCGGGCACGTGGAAGATGCAGTGGCTTCTAGCTCTCAATAGCACACTATTTTCGTGAAAATGTCACAGAAGAATGTTTCAGCTCACAGGTTGGGAACCCATGGGCCAGACTTTCAAACACAGCCTCAAACAAGGAATTGGAAACTTAGAAGGCTCCCAAGAAAGATTTCTCCGTACAAGTAAATTGAAAATGTTGCTTGAATAGGAATCTTCACAGTGTTTTCCCCGTTACCAAATTCTTGGTGCTGTGAGCTGGCCCTGAGTCTTTAGCCCTTGCTCTAAAATTGGAACCCCGAACAAGGGCCACGCTGAGGTGTGTGCCAGAATAGACGAACTACAGTAAATATAAAGGCCCAGACTTCAATATTGAAGTTTATTGGGGCAGCTGGTCACACTCAAGTGACTCGAGGCTCCATTACACACGCGCAGACGCCAAGAGCTGAGATGAACACCTCTCCCAGGCGGGGCAGATGGGACGGAACTGGGAAGCAGAGAAGGGGTTAGCTCATTGCTGTGTGGGGTTCTGCCCTCTGATACCTGGTCCTCATCCCTGGGGAAGGGGATAAAATTAATACAGGAGAGTTTGGGGATCCACAGCAGTGTCCCTTGGGTTCAGCCTCCAGAGACTTGGGGCCTCTGACAAGCCCCCATCCAGGGAATCAGCAAAGTGAAAAGAAAAGAAAAATCCAGTCCAGGGCTAGCCTGAGAAAATGGACAGCTCTCAGGTCCTGTGGACCCCAAGGGCCCAAGGGCAATGGCAGTGGGACTTCCAAAGCCTGCCTGTCCCCCAAAGCAAGGCACAGCACTAGGCTGAAGGTGGCCAGCAGACTGGAAGAATCCTCTGGGTTGAGATAAGGTCACTGCCCATGGCCTGCCCAGTGATGCAGCATTTTCTATAAAAACCAAGGTTGGCGCTCAAGTCCAGGCCAGGTGGACTGAGGGAGGCCTGAGGCAACCTGCCCACTTGCTGCCCCTCGGGCCAGGCCAGCTGTGCCCTGCTTCTGATGAGCACCTTGCTTGCCCCCAGCCCGGCCTCCTCCTGCAACTTATTTCATGTCCAGAGAGAAGAAGAAAAGAAAGGAACAGGGAATGTGGGAGAATCCTAAATTAACAAAGTAAGTGTCCAAAAGAGAATGGAGCTTTAAACGGAATGGAACTGAATTTCTTTGGTGGTGAGATTCAGTATTCCACGACTGTCAGGGGTCGAATTGTGTCTTCTCAAAAGATACACCGAAGCCCTAACTCCTGTACCTGTGAATATGGCCTCATTTGGAAATTGGGTCTTTGCAGATGCACTGAGTTCAGATGAAGTCATTAACTAGGGCCTTAATCCAGTGTGACTGATGTCCTTATCAGAAGAGACACAGAGACCAAGAACTACAAGAGAGAGCCATGTGACCACAGGCAGAGCTTGGAGGGGTGCACTACAAGCCAAGGACTCCGAGGACTGTGGGCCACCCCTGGAAGCTGAGAGAACAGCCTGAAACTTTCTGCCCTGGAGCCCGAGCAGACTTGGGACCCCTGCTCACACTTGGACTGCAGACTTCCAGACTCCAGGACTATGAGACAGTACATTTCTGTAGGTGAAAGCCATCCAGTTCATGGCCATTTGTTAAGGCAGCCCTAGAAAAGGAATGCAACCTACTGACCAGAAATGGGGGCAGCCGAACTAAGCTGGGCTCAGTGCTGAGGAAGGAAGACATTTCTGTGCCCGGCTTCAGGTTCGAGCCTGTGTTTTCCCTGGGATGCGGGCGACCCTCTGTCCTCTGTGTATAGATCTGCCCCTCCCCAGGTCTGTATCTACACCAGTGACCTTATGCACATCGATTCAGGAAGTGACAGGAGGCTTGAGCTTTTTCTGGTTCTTCTTTCCTGAAGCTGGCGTAGGCCGGCTTGAATAGGCAGAGTTTACAACCGTTTGCACTTTGCAGAAAGAAAACCCCTCGGGCCAAGGTCTCATCCGGAAGGGAATGACTGAGATTAGCGCCATTACAATATTTTCTCATGTGACGGGGTCCCATCAGGGCTGCGTCTTCCCACCCCCAAACTGCACTCACAGCTTATGAGAGTGTCAGCGATCCCACTGTGTAGTATGTTCCTTTGGTTCTCGACAGTGTTGTCAGTTTTTCAATTAAAGCACGAATGTCCCCTGAGAAGGTTCACAGCCTAAGCTCTTAGCGACAGCCAGCTGCTGTCTGTTGTGTGAGCTCTGTCCTGGGACCTGCCGGAGACACTGAGGATGGATCGCGGGAGGCCAGGGCAAGCTTCCCGGGTGGCCTGGAGCTGGGTCGTCCTCATCCAGAAGCCACATCTGATGAACGTCCATGCAGGCGCAATGACAGGGAACTTGGAAATCTTGAACTGTAATTTCAAAACAGAAAGGCATTCATTAATAAAGAGTCCTGTCTTCCCGTCTACTCTGGGTCAGCTAGGCACTAGCTCTTGGCCGCCGGCAGGTTGCATGTCCTTTTTGAGCCTCAGGCTGCTCCTCATCTGTGCAATGGGATAATGGGGTTATCTCCCTCGTCAGGCCGTCACCAGATGCAAACGGAATGCACTGTCCAGTGTGCCGGCCCAGGGCTTGGCACAGAGTAAACAGTACATGTCAGTGTCACCGGTCTGCGAATTTCCTCTCTGGAGGTGAGCGTATGGCCGTCTCTTCACGTAGTGCTGGTTTTGTGCCGAGATCATCTGTGTTGTTCAAGTGAACGCTTGTATCGGTCGGGTGCAGAGCATTACCACCCTGGTACTCAGGGCAGAGCCCGCACTGCACACACTGCCTGGCATGTGTTCTTCATGTTCGATTGAGCACACGCAAAGTAAAGCATCAGGATAAAAGAAGCCTGTGATAGTTTGTAAGCTTATACAACACTTAGGTTGTGCTTACTGCACACTTTATTAACTCACTTAATCCCTGTCCAATTCTGTCAGGTAAGCTGGGTTGTCCCCCTTTTACATGTGAGGAAACTTTGGCACTAGGAATTGAGTCACATAGCTAGTGTGAGAAGTGGAGCCAGGAAGTAACCAGGCATTCTGACTGCAGAGTAGGGGCTGTTAACCACCACCCTGCCCTGTGAGTGCTCCTCTCTCTCATACACACAGGCCTCCCCTTCCATTAGGGTTACAGTCACTTCCCTGGACAGTGTGTGATGGTGGGAGCTCTCTAGACATTTCCTGGTGTCACGACGCCTGGGGTGGAGGAGAGGGGTGGCCAGAAGGGAAGGGGACTGGAACTCTGTAAGGAAGAGCCTCTGCTAAGAGGGGGATGTTTCTGGGAGGCAGAGCAGGAAAGAGCTGCTGCTGGAGAAACCTCTGACAACGGCCCTTCTCCCCCCTCGGAGGGAGGAGCGGCCAACACGGGACAGCGAGGAAGGCTCATTGGTGGCCAACTCCCAGGTGAAATAGCAAAAGAGGAAAACGGAGATTTTTAGAACTCAGTTATGTTAAACAGGTCTAAGGTGAGAGAGGAAGAAAGAAGAAATTCCTGCGCTGAGGGCGAGGTGCTCAGTTACTGCACCTGGAGCAGGGCCTCCCAAAACGCAAAACGTGTGCGTGCTCACAGGAGAGGTGGAAGGGCTACGCAGAGCTCACAGGCAACCCGATCACGTGGTCAGCAGGACTGCCTGTTGTGTTCCAAGGCCTGGACCAGGCACAGTGACACCCCGCCCTGCCCGGGGCCCACTGTCCATTTGGGGAGGGGCGACCTTGTACAGAACACACAGTGGTCGGTACCGAAGCACAGACCTGGCCCCACCCAGACAGACCCGGGAAGGCGCCCTTGGACCCAGGCCAGTCCCGCAGGTCCTGAGGTCCTGAGGTTTGCCAGGAGGTTGCTGCCGCTTTGAGGGAACGGTGGTGGAGGGGAGGCAGTCTGGAAACTCTTTAGGAGGATAGCGAGGAGAAGGCTGGGGACCAAGGGGTGTGGGAGCGAAGGCGAGGAGAGGCCGAAGGCACCTCTCAGCAGCTCGGGAATGGGGGCGCCGCGGACTGAATGGGGGTGGGAGAGAGCGGGGACAGTCTGGGGAGGCATCAGAAGGGCAGGTGAACATGGAGAAAGGTCAAGGTCACCCCTCCAGGGGCGCTGGAGTCAGGGTAGTGGGAATCATTCTCATTCTCTCTTGGATTTATTTTTTGTCTTCCCCCCAGTAGTAAATATTTTTCTATTGATGAAATTGTGTTGGATTGGAAGTAAAACAGATGCAAAATGTGACTTTCCATGGGGGTGGTGGGTGGGGGGTCATGAGGCTGCGGGCCTCTTGGGTAACTCTCAGACTCACCTGTTGTTCATTAACTTTTTAAATTTTGTTTATTTTTAGCAGGAGCTGGGAGATGGTCGGGCTCAGAGCAGGTCTCTGCTGCCACCTGTCAACCACCCCTCTGTTCACCGAGCCCTTGGGGCACTGATGGGGAGGTGATCTAAAAATACCTCCAGCACTTTCTCAGGCCGGCTTCTTTCTCAGGACCGCACCACAGTGAAGGGAAGATGGGTCTCTCCGCCCCTGCGTGCGCCTCCGCCTCCCGGAGATAAACTTGGAGCCCCTCGGGGTCTGTGGGAGCAAGCCACAGGAACACTGCTGGTTAACAATAATCATCAGGGGTGGGTGCATCACTACTTTCAATTGCAGGGCCAGGTAGGACTCCATGCCAAGTAATGCTTTCCTCTTATTATAGAAAATTGTACTTTCACCAAAGATTGTTCTAAAACATGTGATAAATTGGGTCAGCCTATTTAAGAGGAACCCAGATTGCTTTATAAATTCTACCATCGCAGGCTGCGTACGTGCAGATGATCCAGACAGAGGCTTCTGTTTCTTCTCCTGTCCTCGGGGCAGCTGCTCTCAAACAAGCTGTTTTTATTAGGGGATTCCACAAGGGAAAGTGTGTTTGCTGATGCTCTCATTCCAGGGCAGGGGAAAGGCAGATGTGCAAACGTTGTCCCCCAGCCCCTTCCTGGGAAGGGGGTTGGTGGGGGAGGGACGCAGATTATTTCAGAGGTTTAAAGAGTAGCTAATAACTCAGTTTTCCCATTCTTTCTTTCCCTTTTAAAGCATGGTAAAATATACATCTTTTTAAAACTCAACACAACAGCAGGGGAAAATTGGGGGCAGCCAGATTCCATTAATCATGTACTTCAGGGAGCCGCTGTAGGTGCTGACGGCAGTTTTATAGGAATCTAGAAGAGAACATTTTAATGTCAACATGATTTGAAAATTTTTTATGGAAGCCTATTCTTCACAGTGTAATGATACAAAGCTAAAGTCTTATAGAAAGGTTTTACTTATATATAGTCCCGTAGAAAGCTTATCTAATTTAAAAGCCTTAAGGTCAGATTTTAAAGCTTCTGACTTATTTTTGTCTAAAAACCAAACAATAACTACAAGTTCAAAGTATTATTGCTCTAACTTGAGATAGGAAAGGTCATCAATTCATGTACCCGTTAATTCAGATAAGTATTTATATGTTAGACACGAGATTTAAAAAGCAGATTTTTTTTTCCTTCTGCATGGCACCATTTCTATATTCTGTCGATCCCTGAAGTTTGTAAATTCCGTTTTAAAAAATGTAATAGCACTGCCCTGGCTGGGTAGCTCAGTTAGTTAGAGCGTGGTGCTGACATGCCAAGGTTGTGGGTTCAATTCACGGTCCAGGCACATAAGAATCAACCAATGAATGCATAAATAAGTTGAACAACAAGTTGATGTTTCTCACTCTTTCTCTCTCTCTCTCTCTCTAAAATCAATACATTTAAAAAATTTTTAAAGAAAAGGAGGCCCTGGCTGGACAGCTCAGTTAGTTAAAGCGTCATCCCATATGCCAAAGTTATAGAGTTGATCCTTGGTTAGGGCACCAAAAATAAATATATAAAAAATAATAAAATATAATAGTACCGTATACAGCTATTAAAAGAATCTGGTAAGTCTCTATGTACTGACATTCAAATGTATTTATTTTTATGTATGTACACATAAATATATGAGCCATATGACACATTTGATGAAGATTACTATAATTGTTATAGGATACCCTAAGACTTTGGTTTTCTTTCTTTTCAGATATATTGGACTAAGAAGAAGTTGGCAAGCATATAAGTCTGAGCTCAAGGTCAGGTTTTAGCTCATTTAATATCCCGGCTTTGAAACAGAAACCGCACAGTTATATATCACTGAATCACAACTGTTTGAGGGGGGATGGAATGGTTCACGCGTATCTCTCGGCTCATCTGCGCCCAGTCCACCTCGATGGATGTCGCAGCCCTCTGCTCACGGGAGGACGGCTGCTGGTTCCAACATCCGGGCAGCAGTCCAGCCTCCACATAATCTAATTTCAGAAATCACTTCCCTCCCAAAGTCCTGTCTCTGCACCAGATGGCTCCACGCCAACAGCCCTCAACTGCGAATGCGGCCTGAATTATCTTTGTCAGCAGGCAGACGTTTATCTGTTTTTCTCTCCCTTCTTGCCCACTCAGAACTGTGACATCCAAACCCTACACCTCAATACTTTCAGTAATAATAGGCAGCAGCACTTATAGAACAGAAAGTTCCGGAGAGACTCTGTTGTCGAGGGCAGAGTGGAAATGACCGAACGTAATGAGTAGGGCTGGGAGGAAGTAGAAGGAATTCGGGAAGAGTCCAGCCAGAGAAGCGGTGACAAAGTCCAAGAACAAGTTCAATGGGAGGAGGGAATTGAAGAATTGGAACCTAGGGCCATAAAGGGAAATTTGAGAGGAAAGGCGTGCTCATATTTTGCATTTCTGCAAAAATTTATGGGTTTAGCAAACACATTTCCTACGCTGAGGGCTCCAGTGAAAGTAAGTGCTGGCCGCATGAACATTGGTGAGCGAGAGTGCGCTGGACTTCTTTAAGGCATAGAGCATTACAATAGGTACTTTATGTTCCTTCATAAAATATTAGCTTTTACATTTTCAGATATGTTAACCAGACAGACTTTATGAATTATGAAAAAATGAGAGGGACTTAAAATAACACGGCTTTTATCAACATAGAACAATCAATGCCACAGGCACTTTTTTGATGCTCTATCTTTTGAGGGTGAAGTCCAAGGTTAAAGTCTTTCACTGTGCCTTGGAGGGTGTCTGCATGTGGATTACACAGGAGCCAGCAAGCTGGGCTGCTCCACTGCAAACTCGCTCTCAAAGTTAAGAGCAGCACGCTTCCAGGGTGCTCTGAGGCCCTGCCTCCTCCTTGGGGACACTTGGAGATGCCTCCCAGCCCAGGGATGGAGCAGGGCGGGTGTTGCCCCTGGCCAAGCGCGTCTCTGTGGGATTAAGCAAGGTTCTTAGATCTGGCATCTTGAGCATCTCCCAAACAAACACGGACCTTTTATCATCCAGTAGTGATCCTACCAGGCAACCTTTCTTTCGCATATCAGCCTTCTTCCAAAGACAGATAAAGTAGGTGCCAGGAACTGATCAGTGGGAATGAAGACTGGTAGATGAATCCAAGGGAAAGAGAGATCCACCGCCCATGTGCACAGGTGTGCACTCTCCAGCTCTACTTGTCACCTACACATCATATGCACGTGCAGGTGGTTTGAAGGTGGATTCAGTGGAGGGGGGATCCAGATGTTTGGGTTAAATGCAGCCTTTTGGGATTGTAGTTAGTCCTACCACCTTCTCTCTTTCAGGACTTGGAAAAATGCAGCGAAGTGAATCATGCCAGTTCCTGAGTGGCCCGCTGAAAAACCCATTTGTATTTGGTTGAGCAGTCTTCAGGAAGGAGAGACGCGGCCTTCCGTGCAAAGGCTGTTCCCTAGAGGGACGGCTGGACTTGAGTCATATGGTCTTTGCCTGGTCGCTAGGTCCCGGGACACTGGGAGAGAGCCTGCCTGAGTCATGGGCACGCGGTGATACAAAGGCACTCAGAGGAAGTAACCATCGCTGGACTCCTGTTCGCGCCCGTGGGGACAGGCATTCCATGAAGCCATTCTGGAGGGGCACTGCCATTGCGTGTGTGTGTGTGTGTGTGTGCCATTCCTGTCATCGGTGGAGCCCAGGCTGAGGCAGAGTTTACAGGGCAGGACAACTCTCTTCTCTCCGGTGCTGGGAAAGAGACGAGAGCCACAACTTAAAAAAAGAATTTTCCAAAAGCAAGAAGGGAATTTTAAGGAACCTCTTTTTCAGGTGGATCTCAGGGTGGGGGGAAGGATGACTTGTTTGTCAAAGCCATCGGCTCAATGTTGTGCTACCAGAAATCCCAACAAAACACTACACAGTCCTGGAAAGACTCTGGAAACAAAATTCAACTCTGGAAACATTGCTGGGCACCTCCTGTGTGCCAGGAAATGTCCTGAGTTTCTGGGAGTAGAAAGGTGAAGGCATGATCCTTTCCCTCAAGGAGTTTGAATCTGGGTAATTCTCGTAGGAAGATTCTGCGAGAAAATATGACAAAATGGTTATTTTTACCTATTATTATTTTTAACTTTTTAGAAAGAGGAGGGCACTGTAGCTGAATAGTTTTGATGGCTATGCCCCAAGCAGAAATTCTGGTTCATCTTTGGGAGCAGATTTGCTTTTGCTGGGCATCTGGTTAGTCAAACAGAGAAGCCAACCCTCTCTATAGACAAGGTGACCTGGTGTAACCTCCTGATTGTCCCCATGGCCCTGGCTCCCCATCTCTGTTCCCATTGCTGACCCACCCCACCTTTCAAGGGTTCTGTTCCTTCTTATTCTACAGTCTTGACCATGGGCATTTCGGCCGTGCTCAGGGCTTGTACATTCTTCGTACATGCCAATCATTTCTGTCTGTCTCTCCAGGTCCAACCTCTGTTCTGAGCACTAGCTTCACATATGCTCTCCACACTCTTCCCAAATGTTCCCTCTGGCCCATTCTCTGGCCCCCTGGCCCAACTGGTGCTTAAAACTGTCCAGGGGGTTCTCTTTGTTCTAAGGATAAAACCCTCACCATGCCTGCAAGAGCATGCATGGCTGGCTCTCACCTGCTTCTTTGGCCTCATCTCCTGTCACTTCATTCCTACTTGTCATCCTTTGGAAGGGTCCCAGTTCTTTCCCACCTCAGAGCCTCAAATTCACCATTTTATCTGGAATGATCCAACTTGAATCGTCCCCCAGACCCCAGCTCAAGCACTGCTTCCTCTAGGGGGCCCTCTCGAGCCCTAGAGCCATGGTAACTGTTGTTATCACACTCTCTGCATCTTTAGCAGAGACATAAAAAAGATAACAGTTAGCTCTGGCTGGTGTGGCTCAGTGGAGTGAGCACCAGCCTGTGAACTGAAAGGTCACCAGATCGATTCCCAGTCAGGGCACATGACTGGGTTGTGGGCCAGGTCCCTAGTTGGGGGTGAGCGAGAGGCAACCGTTCAATGTTTCTCTTGCACGTCGATGCTTCTCTCCCTCTCTTTCTCGCCCCTCCCCTCTCTAAAAATAAATAAATAAAATCTTTAAAAAAATAACAGTCACTCATTGCTGAACGCTGTAAGTAACTGAGCACAATGGGAAGTGGTTGTGTAAACATGGAAAAGATACAGTCACAATATGGTATAAAAGATTAAAAATGCCGCACTGTACAGGGTACTTAACAGTGAATGGAACTTGCAGGACTGGAAGTTGCATAAACTGGTAACATAGTGGTTTGTCATCGTCAAGTGCTGTGAGTGTACATGACTAACTGTGCTGTGCTCGCATGTGACAGGCAGCGCAGCAGGCCTGGGGCCACCAGCGTCACCACAGACATGTGGGCAACGCCTTGTGCTCCGACCTTACATGGCTATGACGTCACTAGGCGAGAGGAATTTTCCCGCTCCATTGTAATCTGTGGTCCACGGTCCTTGACCGAGACGTTATTCAGCAAACGGCTGTATGTGTAAAATCGTTTGTGTGCTGTCTCTCTCAGGTCGTAACAATTACACAGACTGTATTCCTCCTTCCTGATACAGTGCCCGGTGCAGAGTAGACATTTCACAAATGGATTAATACATGAGTGAGTTTATGTATTGGGGGCTAAATTCCTCCTCCTAAGAAAACATGAATGTTCGTCTCTGCTGTAGACAGAGCTGCATCTCCGCAGACTATTTTTTATTTAGTGGAGTGGGATGGAGATTGAGGGTGAGAAGGAACTTTCTCCCTCTCTTGCTAGACCCTGATGCATTGCAGCCTGTATTCTGGGGCCGGTTCCCTGTACAGGGCTTGGCCTAAGGCAGGGGTGTCAAACTCATCTTCACCGGGGGCCACATCAGCCTCGAGGTTACCTTCAAAGGGCCAAATGTAGTTTTAGGACTGTATAAATGTAACTACTCCTTAACAGTTAAGCAAGAGCTCGGTGCTGCCGCCCGGTAGAAAGAAGGTGCTGGGCCAGATAGAATAAGGTGGAGGGCCAGGTGCTGCCCATGGGCCTTGTGTTTGCCACCTGAGGGCCGAGGAGAGAGACACCTTGTGGGGAGCTTTGTAGACAGTTCCGTGTGCTGGGGACCAGCATTTGGTTCTAACTTTTTTCTCTTGCGATGCCTTTCTGTTTCCCCAAGTCTTCTGTTAAATTTTGTTGCCACTCATGGTTTGGTGTGCTGGCAAGGGACTGGATAAGGGGAGCCCAGGACTTCCCTTGGGCAAAGCTGTGGAGTGGGGGAAATGCTAAGAGACAATTTGCAGTGGAAGGAGTGGCCGTGGGGAGCACAATGGCTTGCGGGGGGCTGGGGCCAGCAAGGAGAGATTTGTAGAAACGGTAGTAATTCACTCACTTGGAATAAGCAGGTCTGTTCGGGAGGGGAAGCTGGACAATGCCTGGACCAGCGGAGGTGATGGTCTGCCATTCTCAACTCAGTGCCAGTCAGCTCCGAAGCCACCCTTTGTGCCCTATCGGTAGCAGTGGATCTGGGCCCTGTCTGTGATTCCCTTTGCCAGCTGCCTCCTGTCAGGCTCTGTCAGGACAGGGCCTGGGGAAATAGTGCGGGGAGACAGGGTTCTGCCCACAGGTCGCTGTGCTCCGGCTTGGCGGGTTCCCCAGTGCTGGGGCCCTGTGGTGCAGAGCGACCACTGGCACCCCGCTCTTTGGGCGGTTTTGCGATGAAGTGCTCCATGAGTTGCTCCTGGGGAGCAGCGCTCCCCACACTGGGGAGGGCAAGGTCCATGGGTGTGATCCCACAGGGAATTTTCTGCCCCCCAGTGAGCCGTGGCCATGCCCTCCCCGACAGGGTCTGGGGCTCAGCTTGGGGGAGGGGAGGCTCCCCCTTGGGTGCTCCAGTTGGGCCCTAGGGGTGGTGGCTTCTCTACACCCTTATCTCTTCCTATTTTCTTTTGAGTTCTCTTGACTTAGTCAATCCCTCATTGCTCCAAATCTTGCAGTTAATAATTCTTTATATTAAACTTTCCCCGTTTAATTGCTGTGTTGTTTCTCTCTCCTGATTGGACCCCAAGTGACACCCATGGGATGGGGGCTCAGACTAGGACTATCTGGCTATCAAGGGACCGTGTCCCTAGAACACTGGGGAGTTGCGCTGTAGGTATTTTTCCAAGTTTGTGCAATGAACATATTACCTGTCTAATAAAAAAAATAACATTTTAGAAGTGTGGAAAAATGCAATACAAGAAGTGGGGGAGGGGGGGGCAGTGGTGGGAATCACAGGAAACAACCCAGTGTGGTAGATCCGTGGTGGAAATAGGTAACATACTAAACAGGAAAGCTACTTAGAGGTGCTGATGCCTGAATTGAGTATTGAAGGGTGAGTGAAGTGGGAGGCATTCCCCAGGCAGAGCCACGTGTGCCCCTGTGGAGCTAGGACCCCGGAGAGCCTTTGTGAAAGCAAGGGCGAGATCCATCCCAGGAAGGAAGCCCTCCTTCCTGCTCTCCAGAGCCTCCTGCCCAACCTCCCCACCCCTCCCCCGACCCTCTGGGTCACTCAGGTGTCTCCAATAAATCCGCAGCTTCTCCACCTGGAGAGGGCGAGGCCCGTAGCAGGAAGGCACAGTCACCAGATCAGTGAGCACAGAGCTGGTGGCCATGGGAGGTGGAGCGCCAGGCCTGTCTCCTCACAGGAAACCCTTGGGCCTTCATTTAAAAACTGTGTGGGAAAGTTGATTGCATTTCTTTTAGACTGTCAGCAGCTGAAGAAATTTTCCTCGAAGATTTCCTATCATCTCCAGCTATCTCTGAGCATAACTGGCCAACGGCCCTGCCTGTTGTCTCTGAAAATCATCTCTAGGTTTGTACCCCGGGCCACACTGCCCTCCTGGCTGAGACATGGATACTGGGGCAGGTGGGTTCCGGGGAGAAGGGGGACCCCTATGAAGGGGAACTTTGACGGCAGGACTCACAGTTGACCTTCCTTAGATAAGCAGCAGGTTGGGCAGATTGCTTCCCTCCCTCCTTCACTGGGGTCAGATGTGCAGACAGGCTCTCCGCGCGCCCCTCCCACTGAGTTCCACAGCCAGTTACCCTAAGAAAATCCCCCACATCGAGTCTTTCCTTGGCGCCTGCTTCTTGGAGAAGCCACACGCGCACTGAATCAGCCTTCCTTCGCTCTCCCCTCCAGGGAAAGCCTTTGTGAACGCAAGGGCAGCGATCCCAGGAACGCAGCCCTCCTTCCTGCTCTCCAGGGCCTCCTGCCCAACCTCCCTGCCCCTCCCCCGACCCTCTGGGTCACTCAGGTGTCTCCAATAAATCCGCAGCCTCCCCACCTGGAAAGGCTGAATTCTCCAGAACTCTCAGTCTCCAAGTGGCACCGCGACCTCTCTGCTCTGTGTCTCCCGCCTGCCCACGGGACCTTAGACCCCGCCTGCTTCTGCCTTGGGTGATACCCGAGGAAACCTCGTCTCCACTGTGATCTCTTTGGGGAAGGTCGTGGATCTGCTTCGCACATCGCGTCCGATGGCAGCAGGAGCGCCTAGCTCAGGGTAGGCGCTTAATCAGTGCTCGCTGAGTTCTTGGTTTCGGTTAGTTGGGATGTCCCGCAGAAGCAGGGGGTGAGGGTCGGGGACGCCGCGGGTGCGGCTCGGCGGGCGCGGCGCGGGGCTGGCGCGGGCCGCGGTTGGGGAGGAGGGGGCCTGGGTGAGGTAGAGTGGGGTGGGCAGGGCGGAGCGGGGAGGGAGGCGGGCGGAGCGGCCGGGGAGTAGGCTGGGGCCACTCTCGCAGGCACGGGCGCTGCTCGCTGGGCCTGGGGCAGTGTGGCCGCGGTCGCCGGAGGCTCCCCGCCGGCTCCCGAGGCGGACCGAGTGACCCCAGAAACTTCTCCAACTCCGCCCGGCGCCTCCCACGTCCCATCGGGGCCCCGCGCTGGGGGCGCGGCTGCAGGGCGGGAGCGGCCGGGTGGCCGGCTGGCGGCGGGTGCTCCGCGCTGGAGCCAAGGTAAGGGGCCCAGGGCGGGCGGCGGCGGGCGGGCCCCAGACCTGCGCCGAGCGGGCGCTGCTCCTGCGGCGGCGGCGGCCTCCCCTGCGGGCGAGCCGGCGCCGGCCGGTCCCACCTCCTCTCCGCTTTGTTCGCGGCGCTCTCCCCTCCTTTCCTGGGAGGTGCGCGGAGGGTCGCGGCTGCGGGGCGCAGAGCCGGCGCGATCCCCGCGGAGAGTGGCAGTGCCCCGGCTCCTGGCCGGGCGCAGAAAGTCATCTAACACGCGGTGCCCTGGTGCCCACGCCCGCCAGCTCTGCCCAGCTCTGCCCCGGCCTCCCTTGTAAGTGGCTCCCCGCCGCAGTCCAGGCCGTCGTGGGTGCCGGGGGCGCAGCGCGCGGGGAAGGTGCCGGGGGAGCTGGTCCCGGCCTGGCGGCGGCTCAACTTTCAGAGCCTCGGGGACCCTGCCAAGCCCCCGGCCCTGCGGGGCGGTGGGCCTTTGCGTCGCGCTGGGAAGGGGGAGAAGTCCCGCCAAGGCTGCCCGCCACCGCCGTC
>PVJI01005466.1:0-95941 GCA_004026765.1 Micronycteris hirsuta
TGTCTTAATGGAATGACCATACCCTTCTTTGTGTTTTCCTTGTCATTAATAATTACCCCTTGAATGAATGAATAAATATAAAAATAAATCATATTTGGGAGATAGCACACACTTATAATATTAAAATAAGTCCACAGTCCCAACAAACTGGATTTTTTTAAATATAAATGCCTGCTTCCAGGAAAACTGTGGACCTCAACAAGTTTTCAAGAATTTGAATATCTTTCATAGGATAGAAACCATGAATTGCACTGTGTGTATTCAAAATAAACAGGGTGTGATGCTTATGTCTAAAAGACTCAAAATGTAATTGGGGAGACTATACTATAAAGTGCCAATTGTTGTCACAAAGCATCAACATTATAATGGGATTTTAAAATAGATTCCTATAAAATTCTGATTTAATAATTTTGGTTTTGTTTTTCTCTGTAACTTCCTAATTTTAAAGGTTTTCTTTATTCAGCAAAAATTATTTTATAATAATAATAAGATAAAAATATATTCTGTCTGACAAAAAAAGTAAAAGGAGTTAAAAACATTACCATTTTAGTAATGCATATTTGTAACTAAAAAACACAAATTAATAATATTTGAAAAGGCAACTTGGAATATACCAAGGCCATAAATTAAATCATACCTTCTGACACAAATATAATAACTAATAAAAAAAGCAGCTCTTCACAAATATACTAAAATTTATAAAAACAGAAGAATGTCCATTGCAATGTTACTCACAATAATTTAAGAAATGGATGCATGACAAATGTCCCAAATTAAGTAAATAATCTGTATTCATTAAAGTAGTATAAACTACAGAAACATAGAAAAACATTTAATATACCGTTAAAATAGAAACATATTTATTGTAAACTATGGCTACAATGATATAAAAGATATCTTGGTAAAGATGATAAAATAAGCAAAATTAAAAATTTACAAAGTTACAGAGAAGCACTATGTGTTTTTAATCTTTTAAAAACTTTTATTGTCATGGTTTTGTTATTGTTTTATATTTTAAACAATGATTTTAAATAGAAAGTGAAGGAAACTATATAATGCAATAAATACTTTTCTGTTATATGTGGTTTTCAATTACATTTTAAAACTTGTATATGAGCAATGTTCATCTTATTTGGTATATAAATCAGTATCATGTATCCACTTAATACTAGGTCTAATATCTTATTTTGTGATATTGCCTTTTGCACAGTGTTACAATATTCAGAGGATTCCACCTTCATTTACAAACACATCAAGACTACCTATCAGACACTTAGTGAATATACGCTATTTAATTGACATAAATGCCTTCAAATGTAACTACCAATAAATTCTACTAAGATAGTTTCCCTGTTCCTTCTCAAAATCTTACTGCATTATCTCCTTTAACTTCATCTTATTTCCTGGTTTATTGAACCTCAGTCCATTACCAAATTAGGAGAGCCCTCATTGTTAAAAATTCACTCATTCCTTATATTGCCTGGCTCTTGTTTTGCATATCTTTTAAGAAAGTTAATTTACAGAAATAAAAAATTATTTGGCTATTTTTGAACGAAGTGAGAAAAGTCACAGAAATGCTTCCAGGAAAACTCAGACTAAGTACCTGGGTTAGTCCAAATGCTCCCTCGCAGAGCAAGTCCCATCTGATACAAGATGTATAAAACTGGACAGGATGGCAGATGAAGGGGAGTTCCCCAGTGGCAGACTGTTCTCCTGCTCACACAGAGCAGGTGTACCGAAGACAGGAGAGATCAGAACTTGTTAATAGGGCATGCCAAAAATTCAGGAATTTGCAAATTGAACAGGTGAAAATGTAACTGGTGATAATTGAAAGCTAATTATCGTCAGCCAGCAATTGGCAACCAGGTGTTCTGAGTCACCGAAAATGCAAAGCAGGGAGGACTGTGAAGTCACTTGCTTTTGGCACAGATGAGATTAATGAGTTTCCTGATTGAGGCTTCAGTATAGGAAAATGATTAGTCTGTGTATTGGTGCCGTGTTTTAGCCTGCCTAAGAGCTAACCGGGAAAGAGCAAGGGTTGCAAAGGAAAGTAATTACAGCTTGTGTAGAAGAAGCGCTTCAAGTTTTTCTAAATGAGTAATGGCAGAAATATAGAACCACCAAAGCCACATCTACTGGCTGTAGACCATCCTGGGAGTATGGTGTCTTTACTTTCCCAGCAGTGCTGAACACAAAAAGTTCCAGGTAAAGAAACAGCTTCAGGTCTATTAACACATACTACATATTCCTTAAAGGCATTTGTTTGCAAACTGAAGATTAGATGAATTAAGTAAGGAATTCAAGGCCATAAAACTAGTGAGCAGTCAATTGAGGATTCAAACTCAAAACCTCCAGTTCCCAAAGTCCATGCTCTTTTATTATGCCATCTTGCTTTTTAATGAAAAATTTTGCCTTACTTAAAACAAGTTATTTTCACATTTACTCCCTATAACTCTAAATATTTCAAATTGTAGGCATGTCCAAAAATTTTAAGGAGAGTTGATGTTCATGAATAAGATTTATGTAGACAAGCACACACATCATAATTGTACTGCTCAATTAATGTTACATATGGCAGATACATCCGTCCAATTCTACCCAACCAGTGAATAGACCACTGCTATCAACTCAGAAACCTCCCTTCACCCCTCTTTTCACTCTCGGTCCCCATGACAGTCACCAGTGTCCGGGCTCCTGGCACAGTTTGTATGCCTTTGTCTCAGCCTTCTTTCACTAAAAATGACGATTGTGGGTATGTCTTTGCTATGGAGTACAGAAATAATTCATTTTATTTACTGCCATACAGCATTTCAGTATTCAGGGGTGGGCAAAAGTAGGTTTACAATTGTATGGAAAACAATATAATAATTAATAAATAATAATACAGGAATAAACTGTTTTATGTGTTCAATGTTCACAACTGTAAACCTCCTTTGCCCTCCCTGTATTAATATATCACAACATAGTTATCCATTCTGCCTTTGGTGAACATTGGGGTAGATTCCAGCTTTTGTCCATGACTCTCAATGCCGTGACCATCTCTGTTTTTTTTTTTTAATCAACATGTGTGCATTTCTAATAATTATATACCACATATGATAGTATTGAATCATAGGGTCTGGCTAGGTTCAGATTTACCAGAAAATAGAAAACAATTCTCCAAAAAGGTTGTGCCAACTTCCACTCCCACAAAAATCTATGAAAGTTCCCATTACTCCACAGCCTTGCTAATTCCAAATAGTATCAGTCATTTAGTTTTACCCATTCTGGGAAATGTGCATCTGGAGCTCAGAGATTTGATTTGTATTCAGTTGAAGCGTAATGAGGTTGAGCTCCCTTCATCTTATTTTGGCCATTTGAATATCCTTTTTTGTAATATCCTTGTAAAGGATTTTACCCAATTTCCTGTTATTTTTCCATCTTTTTCTTATTGATTTATATAGGATACCACTATATATTCTAGATAAGAGCTCCCTTTTTCAACCATAATATTGTAATGATCTTCTTCAACTCTGTGGGTTTTTTAAAAATGTTTTAGTATTGTAAAACTTTAATATAGGTTTATTTTCTAAATGTTTAGGTGGGGTATTTTTGAAATTGTATTTAAGACATCTTTGTATACCCAAAGCCATGAACATACTATCTTAGGATGATATTCTGAAGATTTTTTTACTTCCTACGTCCTTATATATAATCTTTTGGAAGTGGGTTTTGTATATGGTGTGACATGGGTTTATAATTCATTTTTTATGTGGATTTTCAGTTGACTCAGCAGCACTTATTGAAAAGCCTATGCTTTGCCTGCTGCCCTGAAATTCTGCCTTTGTCATAAATCAAGTATTTGCATATTCTGATCAGCTTTTCTGATAAATTGGTCTATTTTTCTCTCCTTGAATAATTAATATACTTTTTGATTAATATAACTTACAATATCTTAAGCCTTGTAGTATGTCTTACAGGTTTAGTTTTTGTCTTCAAGTTTGCCTTGGCCATTTTCATATGTATTATTATATAAATTTTAAGTTAAATCTTGTTAATTTTACAAAAATGAACTTTAATATTTTTATTAGCACTGCATTAAATCTATGAATCAATTTAAGGAGAACTGACATTTGTACAATGTGGAGATTTTCAATCTACTAATTCCAAGAAACTACTATATTCCTTCATTTTATTAAGTTTTGTTTAATGTCAAGAGTCTACATGAAACATAATTTTTGCTTTAGTGTTTACTTTGTGTATACTCTTTCAGATTAAAAAAAATCTTCTTTCATTCCTTATTTTCCAAAAGTTATTATCTTGACTGAATGAAAAAATTTTTGAATGACAGTCCTATATCTATTACTGTTGTGATATAATAAGCATAATTATCAAAAGTTAACTTGCTATATATAGCATTATGTGCTCAATTTTGACAAGTTTTCCAAGTGCCCTTGAAAAACATGTTTTGCAATTTTTGGTAATATAAAATACACACACACATTTTGTGTTTATGTGTGTATATATTTATATAATGATATATGTTTTGTATAATATATACAAGTAAGCTTATATATATTATATAAACTTCTATTTAATATAATTATATACTGTTCTTCAAATCTCTTCATACTTAACTTTTGCCTGCTTATTCTATCATTTATTGAGAGAAATACATTCAAATCAGACTATGACTATGGATTTGGTTAACTCTCTCTACATGTTACTGCTTCACGTGGTTTTAAGATATGTTAGTAGGTACACAAATATAGAATAATATGTCGTCCTGATACATTAACCTTCTATTATAAATTCTCCTTTTATATCTAGAATGTGTCTTAGCTTAAAAATCTACTTTTTATAATACTGGATTACAATATTAAAGTTTTTTGATTAGTGAATCTTACATTTTGCTTCAAGCTTTTCATGACTTTAAATTTAAGCTTTCCCTCTTGTAAACAATATCTAAATGATTTTAATCTTTTTATTTATTCTGGCAATATTTTTTGTTTGCAGTATTTAGCACATTTACATTTAATCCAATTATTGATCATTTAAATTTTAAATAGTACTACTTTACATACAAATGCACACATAAACATATCTGTATGTATACATATGTAAACTCTACAAGGTATTATTTTTTATTCTGATCATTCATTATTTATTTAATTTGATCAACACATTTACTCTTTCTGATTATAAGTACTAGGTGATTTGGTAAATCTCTCAAGGGCTTCAAATTATTTTTCAGTATGGTGTTACTAATGGTTCTTCCTAGGAAGTTTGTTCTTATTCAAGAAAATACAAGAAACCAGGTAAACTGAAAAGGAGTTTATGAATTATGAGTCAAACCAGGGACTCACGTTAGAAGGAAAAAATAGCAGTAATTTAAAAAAAGACTTCATTTAAATATTGAAAAAAATTCATGGTTAAACAGAGAATTTTAAAGTAGTGTATTACTTGCCATTCAATGCCCTTTGCAATATCTGACCCAAACTAGAAGATCTCACAAAGTGAAATTTATATAAAATTTGTGGACAAAACATATACTATGCTAAATATTTTTAGAACTTTTTTCTATTTTAACTTAAAAACACATTTATCATAATTTTATACTCTGTAAAAAACTGTATTGTGCTTCCATTTTAAATTTTCAGTTGCTTATGGATATGCTTCCATAGTCCCAGTCACCTTCATATAGCATATATCAAATTTTGTTGTTAATATTTGTCTAGTTGCTAGTTTTCCCTACTAGACAATAAGCCCATCAGAATAGAGAACTCTGCTACACATCACGTATCCCCACATTTAGTACAGTACAGTTGGACCTCCATACATATTTATTCAGTGGGTTTAACTCTTTTGTGAAAGAATAATATTTTTCAAAATAAAATGTTTTGCTAAATTATCAAACATTTTCAAATAATTTCTTCATTTATTCAACACTACTTACTGAGTATTGGACAGTGAGTATGAACAATTTTTTTCAGAAGATATGCTACAAAAGATTAATTTGTTGACATTTTGTAGTGATCTGTATATGCTTAATTGTCACTATGAATAATCCAGTAGAGGAGAAATTGGAACTAATTTAAAAGAAGAACAAAGAAATGATAACATTCCATTTCTAAGAAGACAGAGTTACTTTACACTCAGCCAGGAGAACTTGGAGGGCTAGCTCTTCCATGTAATAGAATGAGAGGATAATGCGTAGAAGTACAACTAAGTTTGAGAATGAATTTTCTTTTGTCTACTCCTATCTTTTTTGTCTCTATAAATAGAAATTAACATAATATTCTGACACTGAGGAAGTCAAGCTAGGAGTTGGATGTAGACATTACAGATTTGAGAAGAGTGAAGAGTGGGAAGGTTGGCCAGAGAAATGTACTAGGATTGCTGAACAATACTAAGAGTGAATCTGAAGTTAAAAGTCATGAATTAGTAAGAGCAGAAGTTTGTTTTATTGCAAAATTTTCTCTTTGGGCTACCTGGACACATGTACAAATAAAGTAGATAGATGGATTACCCAGGAATAGGGTTGTGCCAGAAAGGTGTCACGAAAGGAAAGGAGAAAGGAAATGATGATATTAGTGAGAGATTTTTGATGTGATGGGCATTGGCATTTAAAGTGAGTTATGAGGGTAGAGAAGAAAGGAGGGAGCTGTGAGCTGGGAAATGAGGCAAGGAATGAAAGAGCTGAAAAGACTTAAAAATAGGCATTGTGAGAGTTACTGAACAAGTAAGCTGAGGAAAGAGGACATTTGGGTCAGAAAGTTGTAGTTCTGAATTACCAGTTATGGGATGAAGCACTTATGGGGCAAGCTATGACTATGGAAGTATGTTGTTGAGGTACAGAGAGAGATGAGGTAAACTGAAATGAGGAGGTCAATGAATTGACAAGCGAAAGATACTCATCTACCTTCCATATAGAATAGTTTACAAAACTCAAGATTATGGAGCTCCTTTAGTTCAAACGGAATGGTCCATCAACTCCATTTTTGTATTTTCTAATGCTTCAGACATACCTCTGTCTGGGGCAGAAAACCCCAAACATCAAGGGTTTGAAAAGCCTTGGTTTAAGTTAGTCTCTTTAAAAAATTAAATCCCCTCTCCTTATTTTTCTGTCAGTGTCAAAGCAGACAACTGTTCAATGGAGAGGGTATTATTTAGGAAAGGTAGCTCTGGAAATGAAACAATATGTCAAGCCACAATTATATAAACCCACTGAAAACTAGTTTGCATATCTTCATTGTTGAACCACTACTTCAGAATCAAAATGGTTGTGCCTGCCCAGCGGCTCCACTGCTACTTGACCTGTGGGTCAAGTGGTATGAGTAGGAGAGCATTATTCTATTTTCTAAAAAGATTTTATTTATTTACTTTTGAAAGAGAGGAAGGGAAGGAGACAGAGCAGGAGGGAAATATTGATGTGCCATAGAAACATCAATAGATTTCCTTTCACCTGCCCCCAACCTGGGACCTGGCTTGCAACCCAGGCATATGCCCTAACTAGGAATTGAACCAGCTACCCTTTCACTTTGTGGGGTGATGGCAACCCACTGAGTCACGCTGGTCAGGGCAGAGACCATTATTCTTCATGCTCAGTTATAGTCTTGGATCACCCACAGGGGAGAGAAAATGTTCTTGTGTCTATAATCCTCACCCTTACATACTAAAAGTAGGAAAGAAATTCCAGAAAGCTTTTATCCACATGAAAAGATATGGAGGGTTAAATTTTACATGATTTGTTCCTAGGGACACTTATACTCTTATTTTTCAGGAAGCAAAGCAATAGACTTAAGGTACAGTTTGTGAAAAGAAAGGAATAAACAGCACAAATAGAAACAAGACAAATAACCACTTCTGATTGCTGGCAGAAGGTGAAGAGAGGTTAAGCGCCAAGCAGTTCTCAAGAAAGATTCATAGAACTAATTCAGCTTGTCCTAGGTTGGCAGGAGAGAATTCAGATCTCTGCAACCACAGCAATAGTCTGGGAAGAAGAGTGAGTCCTTTTGCCCTGCCGAAAGTAGGTCAAACATACGCTGGGTAATGCTGGATCATTTAAGGGGGCAATATCTTCTTCACGAGTTTCCCGTTAGACCTTGTTCTCTACTTGTTCCTTATTCATGTCCGTGGTTTGATCCTTTCACTGTCCATTAGCATCTAAATTAAAGAGTTGAGATTTGTTAGATACTTTGAGGGGGGAGGTGGGGGAGTAGCAGCAGGTGCAGGAATAAGGTATAGCTGCACTAGTGATTTTCTTCTGCTCCCACATCCCAACTTGGAAAAACTCTGCATTTTTTCTTCTAAGACACCCTACTTTATGCCCCCACTGAGTGGGAACTGGTCCATGTAACCTAGTAAGTATCCTGATGTGAGTGGAATGATAGTCCTCTAAAGATGAACCTACAAGGATTTCTTTCTTGTAATTTAGAACACTATCACACAAACATTAGCTATTTTTCTAGAGGTCTTGACTGCAGAGATGGCCTCCAGTCCAGATTGGGACCCAGTTCACACCCAAACAGAGCCAACCCTTAGACACAAGGGAACTGAACCAGGTACATGGGCAGAAGCAGCTAAGAAACCACGCTGCTGGAGAAACAGTCAGCACAGCTAACTTTCCAATACCTGTTCTTGTTGCTCACTATGTCTGCCAATGATTCCTGACCTTGCAGTCTGACTCCTGAACCCTTAAAAAAAATCCGCTACCTTTTCTCTTTACTTTTTAAGCAAGTTGAATTCTGTTCACTATATCTAAAGAACATGTGGTATCCCAAAATTCATGACTGGAGGACTAAAAATACTCAAAGCCCAATCAGAATCAACAATTTAAAAAAAACTACCGCCATATGTCAGGAGAGGACACTGTATCACATATAAGAAGTAAAAGGCCACTAAAGATTTTATTCTATATATATGGAAGGTTGGAAAAGGTTTTTTAAAGGAAAAGAAAGTGACTGGTTACTCTATGAGGGATGAATTGGGGGGACATGTCTGGACATTTGTTAATAAAACTGATGTACTCTCAGCCCAAGGTGTCTTTAATTTTGATTTTGTAATCGGATGCACATTTCACTTTGGGGAAAATTATATTATGGAAAGAAATTAAATTGGAAAGACATAAAGAGATCAACAATTTAGGAAGTAAAACAATTCTACCAAGGAGGGAAGACCGACATGAGCAGGCGAGGAGGCATCTGTCCGACCCAGAGCAAAGCCTGCCTCCCTGGGGCACCCATGCTCCTGCCTCACCACAAACAGAACCGCCACTCTTTCCTTGAACAAGCAGAGAAAACCTCTGACCTTTGGCTGTATATGGTGAAGTATTCCAAATACCAAAAAGGAATGTTACCTGGATCTACTAATATTATAGTTTGCCTGTCAAACCCCAACATCCTTCTCTAACACTACCTTTGCTCAACAATCAAGCCCCATAAATCTCTCCATCACCGAGTTCTATAATCTCTCTCTCTCTCTCTCTCTCTCTCTCTCTCTCTCTGTCTTCCCTCCTCCCTCTCTTACTCACACACACCACCTTATGATGTATTGAATGCCACCCACCCTAACCATAACTATGTCCCGGTAAGGTCCAACCAATGAGGTCCCCGAATGAGATTTATCAATGACCCTCATTGCCTACAGGATAAAAATCTCAACTGTTTAGCCTGGCCTACATGGTCCCTTGTGATATGGCCTTTCCCACTTCTTTAGCCCCATCCCCTGCCAATCCCTCTCACTCTGGCCTTGTTTTAACTCAATGCACTCCCTTCTCACCCTGTCCCATTGCACATATTTTACATTCTACCTGAAGTGTCCTATTCCTTCAGCTCAGCAGACCTGACTATCAGTCAACTTTAAAAACTCAGATCCACTTCCTCTGAAAACATTCACAAATAGCCACTGCCATTCTGTCCCTACTCTCTAAGACTGGGCAAGGCATAGTTACTTATTTACAGCACTTTCTCCCCTACTTGACTGCAACCTCTTCGAGAAAGGGAGTATGACTTTGCTTTCTATGTTCCCAACACCTATCGTAATGGCTAGCCCATAATAGATCAATACATGTCAGTTTAATAGATATTAATTTAATTAATTTCTGTTTGGCTTTGATGATAGATGATACCTCTAACAAGTTCACTTTGGGTCTCCTATTTAACAAGATTAAAATTTAGCTAAGAGCTGTTTGGGCCACACCTTGAGGCTTGGAACTATTTTTAGAGATAAAGTATACTACTGATATGAATTTTCGCAATCCAGTCATTCATCTGAACTTTTTAGTCTAGAACAAGCTTTCTGTACAAATGAAACATAGTTTTTAAATGTTAATATTTTAATAAAAGAATTCTACACAGGACAAAGTACTTACTAGCTTTATAATTATAACATTTTATTTTTTTTTAAATAAAATCAGGAAGCTTTTCTTTTTTTTTTTAAGATTTTATTTATTTATTTTCAGAGAGAGAAGGGAGGGAGAAAGAACAATGTATGGTTGCCTCTCACATGGCCCTCACGGGGACCTGGCCCGCAACCCAGGCATATGCCCCGACTGGGAATCGAACCGGGACCCTCTGGTTCCCAGCCCGCGCTCAATCCATTGAGCTACACTAGCCGGGCCTAATTATAACATTTTAATTAGCAGCAGAATTAAAAGGCAAAGCCTGTTTTATTTTCCCCCTATGATGCTGTCACTCTTTCAGAGAGGCAGCTTTGCTTGTATTTGCCTATCCTGTCAGGTATCTAAAAACCAAGTCATTACAGAGATTTGCTAATCTTGGAAACTTCTGCTGCTCATCTGAAATAAGGAATGCTCTCCCAGGAAAAAAGACTCCCAGGTGCAGTCTTCTGCAACATTAGATGCAAAGCGGTGCAGTTCTACTCAAGATGGCCTTGAGATGTAGCCCATTCGTGGATTTTAGCATCCATGAAATTGGAGGAATAAGCATACCTTGAAAATGGTTTTATTTTCTTTTAGCAAGCAGGATAGCACTTTCTTGCTTTGCTGCTTCTTGAAAGTTTTTGGTTCTTCAAATGGCATTAAAAGCTAAAGAATGGAAAACAAAAACTGCAAGCAATTGCCCAACTAATGTGTGCCTCAGATGCAAAGTTGGGAAAAAGTAGAACATCTTCAAAGAGGGTAATCAGCTTGTAATGAGTGATAAAAATTCGATTATCTACCAGTGCAAATTTGTGCAACAAATTGCTTTCAGCCACGTATAGCCTAGAAACCAATTTGCTACTTTCAAATCATTTTGATTTTCAAAAGAAAAAAATAATCACAAAGTCCTCAAAATTTTTCAGGTTTGTTAATGCCTACCAAATACAGATTTATTTACTATTTATGAGCTTCAAATTCTCTTGTTCACACAATTATCTTTTAAATATAAAACATAAACCATTTTAGAGTAACATTTTAAAGTATATTCATGGGATGATAATTGATGTCTCTTGAAACAAGAAAATATCAAAATAAATAAACTAGATTCCATGGTCAAAAAATTTCAGAAAACTCTGAGAAAACAAAGCTAAAGAGGTTTCTTTACTGTTGCATGTCTCAGAGAACTTGTTGAACCAAAATGCATTGTGAACCTCCATGATGGAAATGGTTTTCCAAACTCATTTGACCATTGAATCTTCTTTCCCAGAAGCATCATAAGATCACTACTCTACATTTCCCTAATAAAAGCCATATTATGTATTCGTAGCCAAATAGTCATAGAAACATACAATCTCTCTGGTATATCATTGGATTTTGCTTCTGTGGGTGTGTGTTTTATTTCACTTCCGTTGCTATACTTCCGTGATTCAGTGTAAACCAATTCTCAACACAATGTGAAGAGACTTGTAGTCTGACCATTTGGCTTAGAAATAAAGTCAATAATGTTAAAGAAAAATACGAAAAATGTTATGAGGTCTATTCTGACCAGCGTTTTCATTGTTTAGCTTCATAGTTCATCTCTTACCCATATTTCCTTCCATTTTTTTACAACCTGAATGTGGAGTAAGTTTTTTCTAGAGAATTATTCTCAATCCAGCTGTTCAGTGGGTTACCTGTGCAAGAAAAAATGATGCGACTATTTTGGCCCTAAACCTCTAGAACTCCCAATATTAAGTCACTCAGTAGCAAAACCTGACACAACTCAAAGTTGCACGAAGATAACATTCTCATCTTCTCACACCTGGTAAAATCCTTGTAATGTTGTTTCAAAAGAATTACTCTTCTAGAATACAACTGGATGGGCATTTAAATGCAACGAACTTGTCTGTTTACATTTCCCTGATTTGCAGTTGATTATTTTTTCTCTGAGGTTTTAGAGTAGCTGTAAGACCTGTGAGAGCAGGGCTTTTCCTATGTTGTGTTAATCAGTGTAACCCTACTGCCTATAATAGTGTCTAATGTACTGCATAAAATAATGTTGAGTGAATGAATTAACTTTAGAAAGTAAGTTCCCCTACCTCTGTGATGTTACAAAGCTCTTCTATTAGAATAAAAATGGGCTAAAGCAAGGGAGATTGGTCATTATAATTTTACTCAATATGAGTGGGATCATTATTAAATTCCCAGGCTTGTATAATAAATTCTACCCTTTACAACTATAAATAATATGCTAACTGGTATCACCTTGCCCTTTGAAATGCTATTAAAATTGGGTGTTGCCAATCAAATGTGAAGGGGTATCTCTCAATGTCTCCTGGAATTCTTGGGGGTTTATATCCCTCCTCGTCATCACTGGCTTCAAGTTCTTCTTTCTTCTTATTTAGTTCAGTTCATCTTGCTGTTCCATGTTTATTGTCCTGTTCATTCACCGAGCCACTCCATAGTGGAAAGCATCCTGATTCTTTTATTCCCCAAAACAATCACTGATAAAAAGCTGTGTTTGCAATTTCCTTTTACTAGAAATCTGAGTCAATGGAGGAGGTTAAATCACAGCAGAATGAACAAACAAGAATCGAATACTCTGTATGTCCACTCTTAAAATTCCTTTGGCTACCCTACTACAAGGAAAGTGTAATTGAGATTTCTCTTCACAGATTCCTGTGATCTCATCACATCGCTCTCTCCTGTCTTGCTATTTACTTCTAACATAGAGATTGGAGTGATTTTTCTTCAGAGGTGTCTGTGAAAACTCAAAAAATTCTCAACCAAACTCATTTTCAATCAGAATTTTTTCTTGTCGAATGGTGTTCTAATCCCAACCCCTTCTCATACTACTTCCCACATCACCTGCAGATAAATGGTGACCCAGGGCCTCAAGGGTGAGGGTCTGGTGTACTTCTGGGTGCATGATGAGCCTTATTTGAAGACAGATTTGTATCTGTCTTGGGACTAATGGATGTAGACCCATTGCAAGGACTGAGTCATATTTAAGGTGACTTGAAAAATTTGAGAGCATTCTTTAAGGACCCATTACTTTTGGAAATATTCCATTCTAAAATCACATACTCAAAAATTTTCTAACACCACTTTTTTTCAGCCATGTTTATTTTACCTTACGAAAAGATATTCAGAGGGAAAAAATTGAAATATAGAGAAAAGTAAAAGAAAAAATTACTCATTGGCCTACCTCTAACTAGAACCATACTCATTTTAACCACAGAAAATTGTAATGGTGGGAAATTGGGACCCACCCCACCGTTCTTTTGACATTGTTTCTGTCAGTGCTGACTCTGACTAATACGTAGCTTGTAGATGGACGGCATGTTTGTATAAGAATCATAGAGACTAACTTCAAAAGATACAGACTCCGACCTTTGGGAATTCCAGTCCCAGGACATTTGCTGACCTATAACTGTGGAGCCAGGATAATGTAAGTTCTGGATGACATTAAACTGGGATGACATGAAACCAGGATGACACGCACCATACCATCACTTGCCTTATTTTATATTTGACCATCTCTTATTAGATATTTGACTCTCATCTAATATTTTCCATTGAAAATAACACTTCTCTAAACATATTCATATATAACATGTGTTCCATATTTAAGATTGTCTTCTTAAGATTTATCTTCAGAATTGAAATTTAAAAATCCACACATCTGAACATATTTAAGCCTTGTGATAGTCATTGCCAATTGCTTCTAAAAAGTTTATATCGTTTTTTCACACTATAGTGTTTATAGCTTTACTACATCAGCTTTTTGTTGTTTGACCTGAATCAACTATTTGCTGTTACTAAGGCTGTCGAACTTGAGGAGAACGGAGCTGACGCAAAGCCTTTGAGTTGGCATGCGATGGGGTCAATAGGGACTCTGAATACATTTCCTCTTTCCCCGTTTGACTGGGGTGATCTGCTCTCTTGGTTATGGAGCCGTCATCTTGCAGGCTGCATTTCCCTAGTTACTAACAAAAACTGTACTTTTAAAATGATGGTCTTTGGGGTTTGGTATTATCTTTGTCAGCCACACAGGACCGTTTCCATTTATAACACTTCTCTAATAGCACAATTATACATTTAACTATGAAAATATAGAAAAAATATAGACAAGTATAAGGAAGAAATTTTTAATTACTTGCTGTGCCACCAGCTAGCAATAATCTCTAACAGTCGGTACATTTCCTTCCGAACGTGATGAAACACACAACACCACACCCACTGAGCGGCTCCTCCTTCACCTTACAACAACCGGGGCCATGTTCTGCAAACCGCCTGCATCCCGACTTTTTCAGGAAACATCGCACTAGGAGACTTCCTCATGCCATTAAACATTCTTTGATAATATGAATTTTAAAAGCATATAATATCCTACAGTATGGGTATACCATAATTTATTTAACAGTTCTGTTATTAGACATTTAACCTTTTTCCTTTTTCATTTTACATGATTTTCTTGCATGTTAAAAGATGTAATAAAGGTCCTTGTACATTAATCTTTCCATGGAATTTTGATTATCACCTAAGGATAAATTGTTATGAAGAATTTCTGAGCCAACATTTATGAGCATTTTAAAGGTTTTCAGTAAAGAC
Organism: Micronycteris hirsuta; assembly: GCA_004026765.1. Taxonomy (NCBI): domain Eukaryota; kingdom Metazoa; phylum Chordata; class Mammalia; order Chiroptera; family Phyllostomidae; genus Micronycteris; species Micronycteris hirsuta. Next base: position 14,954 of record PVJI01005466.1, read on the forward strand.
TTCCAAACTACCCTTCAAAAAATGTATGCTAATTTACTCTCCTTGTTCTGTTGTAAAACGGACAATAGATTGCAAAGATGGAAAGAGTAGGTAAGAAACTGTAGCAATTTAACTAATATTTATTAATACCCCACTATCAGCACTTGAGAAGTTCATACTGAAAAAGGAAATACACAGCACACAGTGTGCCTGAATCATTTTTACTGACTGCTCATGACATAATTTGATGCAACAATGTTTTAAAAAATAATAAGAATTTCTTTAATTTTTAATAACAAAACTAGACCAAAAGATGCTTCCTTATGCACAATTTTGTTTTGTTTTGTTTTTTAAAGATTTTATTTATTTATTTTCAGAGAGAGGAGAAGGGAGGGAGAAAGAACAATGTATGGTTGCCTCTCAAATGGTCTTCATTGGGGACCTGGCCCACAACCCAGGCATGTGCCCCAACTGGGAATCGAACTGGGACCCTCTGGTTCCCAGCCCACGCTCAATCCACTGAGCTACACCAGCCGGGCTGTTTTGTTTTGTTTTTGAAAGTCATTAAGAACAGAGGGGACCAGGTATGTTCAGGTATGGTATGGCCGTAGACAATTTGGCTGATTTTCACTGGAAACCTGTACAAAGATCAGTGTGAATCAAAAATGTTACTTTCAGGCTTGTAGATAAATTGACTATGATTATAAAGGACTTTCCAAGTGACTCATTTACTCATAGTAGTGATTTTTTTTTTCTGAATTCATGTTCAAATTCCTTCTGCTTGTGGTGTGACTTCCTTTTCCCAGAGAAAACAGTGAGATTCTTTTTAATGGTTATTTAAGATATTTGTGTGTGATGGTGATGGTGGGATATGTGTTTAAATATGCACATTATTTTAATACCGTTGTTCTGTGGGTGGGTAACCTTTAGAAAATATTTTATAATGTTATACATAGTAATAAACAACAAATCTTACCAAACAAAGAACAGAGGTAAGTTACAGTTACTGTGAGTACTGCACGTCTTCCAAGTTGGAGTTAACAATTTTTAAATAAAATTATTCTTCAAAACTCTTTATAATAAAACTAAGCTACCTGATCTTCATGGACAAAATTATGCTGCCTAATATAATTTATTATAGTAAGTAACTTGATTATACCTTTAAAATGTATAAATACTTTTATCATCTCTAGGACACAATTCTATTTAAGAGCATGCATTTTTAAAAGAAAACAAATTTTCTTTTTAAAGAAATTAACAGCAAGGAAACTACTATTTCCTGAGAGCCACATTGAATGGCATAATTCAATTCAATTCAAATTCATTAAGCATGTAAGATACAGGGGTGGGCAAAAGTAGGTTCACGGTCATGATTACACAAAACAGAATTTATCCTTCTATTACGTATTCATTAATGCATTATTTACTTGTATTATATCTTATTATTATCATTGTTGTTGTTATTATTTCATATCCTTACATATGACTCATCTTTTAGGTAATGATGGCTGGTAATTTAACCTACTTTTGCCTCAATGTGGTGGGAAAGTCTGCCGTTCTATGCGAAGCCACCGGGGGAGGAGCGGGCCGCTGGGATGGGCCACACTCACAAGAAGGGGCTCAGCCATGCAAAACTGTACGTCTAGAGAAACGGTGCAGTCAGATATGAAGAACAAGGAGCAGAGAAACCAGATAATTTGCCTATTTTTTAGTACAAGACAGTCAATCCAAATTATCCAAAAGTGAAGAGTTTTTTAATACAACATTTTGTAATTTTGGAAAACTTTTTTTTGTATGTGAGTCATTCACCTCATAGGATCCGCATAAAACATCTACTATCCCAGATGATGCCATGTCTCTTCTTGAGGCATTAACACTTTCAGTTCGTAGATAATTAAAGCATAATATGTTTTTAGTCATATTGTGACCAATGTATAGTTTTGTAGAAGGAATAAGAAGGTAGAGTGATATATATTAATTATAGCTTTATGCTGTTTAGAAACAGAGAGAGGCTCACTATCTACACAGGCTATGTAAATGTGCCCGTGTCTCCATTCACTATAATACCTGCGCACGCAGAGAAATGTGTTCTTCCTGTCACCAAGGATATACAGGTTTTATACAAAATGACAACTATCTAAACCACATGGGAATAAAAAAAAATATCTTATTACCCATATTGAAACTACTGTCATAGAAAGTCCTAAGAATGTCCTGATTTATAACTCCAGCAGAGGCAGAGAGATGCGTGCTGTAAAAGAGCACCATTACTGCCGATTGCCAGGGGGATGTTAATATGGACGATCACAAACACTGATTAAATCTAGGGTTCAGAGTCAAAGCAAACTTTGGCTGAGTTACCCAAAATGAAACAAAACAAAACAGAACAAACAAAAAATCAGCCAGCCATATAAAAGCCCCAGAGCTTGCTCATTCTCATCAGTTAACATTTTCTGAGATCAGCCTTAGTTGAGAATTGATCATGACTTTTTTTTAAATAAAGCAAAATGGAGGATATACCTGTATCAGTAATCTACTATTTTCAGTGTCTCTCCAAACCGACAATTCCTGTGTCTACTTATAGTTCTTGTACTTGCCAACAGCCTACAAGCAAATTTTCTGAACTTGACTTTATTGTTAGTTTCTAATATTGCTCATAACCCAGAATAGGAAGTCTAATTAGACATTATAGGCTAAGATGCCACTCACTTCCTTAATAAGTTGATTTTCTTATTGAAAACAATGGATGTAAATGAGGAATCAGTCTTGGAGCCAGGAGACAGTAGGCCAAAGGTTCTCATCTATGGCTGCACCTCATTCAAGGAGCTTTTAAAAACTACTGATTCACAGGCTCCACCCTGGAGGTACTAGTTTAAGTGGTGTGAGGTGGGCATCTGAGTATCCCTATTCATTTTTAAAGCTCTGTAGCTCCCTTGTCAAGTCTAATAGACAAATTGTATAGAGCTACTGGTTTAGAATAAATGTATACATTTAAGGACACATGAACAGAGGTAGTGAAAACAACAGTCATTTATGAATAACGGTGGCTCAAGGACCTTCAGAAGCCTATTTGCTTGCTTCTGTGGTACAGAAACAATACTGTGTTGTCATTAACATTGCATTTGAATTCTCAGGTTAAAAGATATCCTGCACTAAAGTCAATAATACCAGCTAGCATTCATGAAGTGTCTGCTATGTGTAAAGCACCATGCAAAGATACTTGATAAACTTTATTTTATTTAATCCTTATAACCCTCAGAGGGAAGTGTTATTACTTCTTATTTCACAGGCTAGGAATCTGAGACTCAAGGGAGATAAAACGATTTGCACTAAGTGAAACCAAAACAGCTTAAAAAGCAAATCTGTGTACAGAGCCTTTCCCAAATGCCTGCTACTTTCCAACCTACCTCCAGTTTCTCAAACGAAAACTCCTCCGACTTTACATCTACTGATGATGGAGTCAAGTCAACACATTTCAGAGTGTGGGAACTGACCTCCTCAACTCAGCAATACAAGGAATTAAATGCTGACACAATTGTCTGTATTTGGGCCTCAAAAAGATATCAATAATGAGAGCAAACTTTAAGAAAATATCTTCAAAAACATATTAACTACTTTCTCTCCCTCTGGGAGGACTTGAATCCAAAATGAGATGCTTCCTGCCTGCCAAAGAGCAGCGGAAACACAGCACTATTTGAGCCATAAATATGCTTTGGGGTGATGATTTATAGGACTTACTTGGACATAAATCATCTCAGAAACACACTTAAATCCTAACTATTTCCATACAATTTTCAGCTACTAGAAGTAGCAACCCTGAGAAAAACACTTATTACAGAAAAAAGAAAAAGAAAAGCTTGAGGGGAAGGACTGAAAACAGTGGAATCTTTTAATGTCAGCTGGTATAAAAAAATCTGTTCAAAAGTAAGAATCTGCCCTTCGGGCTAATTGTTTCAACAACCCAGCATCAGGTTACAGGGACATTTGACCCATAAAATGCCCTGTAAATGAGTGGAAGATGAAGCTTTTATGATTTAAATTATAAAATCATTTTTTAGAGAGGTTGAATTATCAAGTTATCCCATTCCTGTTTCCCAAAAATATAGCTTTTCAGAAATTAGGATTGGGTTCATGTTTACTTTCTTCACAATTTTCAATAGAGAACCTCCTATATAGTAGCTTTTAATGTATTTCAATGGAAAAATGTATCAATGAACACTTCATCTTTCAAATACCAAGTGAAAAAAATGTTTTTCTAATATATTTAAAGGAGAGTGATATTCTATTCACATCACACCAAAGATTTTCTAGAAAATTGGTGCCACCCCAGCAACTTATCTCATAGTCAAAGAAATAAACTGGATTCAGGTTCAAGAAAACCATTTGGCATGAAACATTGTCATTTGATCCTTTTTGCATAACTCCTAACTAATTCATCAATCTAGTATGAGGAAATATGTCTAAAATATTTATTTTGAATAATGTAAGTTTCTCATATTTTATTACCAATCATGTAATATTAATTGCTTTTTTCCCCTCCACAATGTGTCAGTTCTTAAGAGCATCTATCTTAGTGTTCTCAGCAGCTACTGTGATGCCTGGAACATCACAGGTGCTCAATAATTTGTTCCACAATATTTCAAAAATATAATGGTAAGAAAGTCAAACTATGCAGACAGTAAAAATATCAGCCATTACCATGTGTTGGGGAGGAAGGAGAGACGGATAGGCAGAGCACGGATGACATTCAGGACAGTGATACCCTCACCCACTGAAATAGTCCATGTGCTAAACCATAAAATAAATCTCAGTAAATGTATAGAGATAGAAATCACGTAGAGTGTATTCTCAGACCATGACTGGATTACAGTAAATATAAAAAACAAAAAGATGTCTAAAAAGTCCATACATACTTAGAAATTAAACAGCATATTTCTAAATATACCATGGCTCCTTAAAAAATGACCAGGAAGCCTAGAATATATACTGAAATGTGAAATCAAAACACATCGATTGCCCTGGCTGGTGTAGCTCAGTGGACTGAGCGTGGGCTGGGAACCAAAGGGTCCCGGTTCAATTCCCAGTCAGGGCACGTGCCTGGGTTGCGGGCCAGGTCCCCAGTGAGGGCCGTGTGAGAGGCAACCATACATTGCTGTTTCTCTCCCTCTCTGTCTCCCTCCTTTCCCCTCTCTCTAAAAATAAATAAAATCTTTAAAAAATATATTAAAAAAAAAACATCGAAGTGCAGAGACATGCCAATGAATGGAACAGAATAGTGTATAATAGCAGACTGTATGTATACTTCTGATTAATTTTTGTGAAATTATCAAAATAATTAAATGGGAAAAAGGCGATCTTTTCAACAAATGTTGCTGGAAAAACTGTACGTCCGTTTGAAATAATACTTCAACCCATAATTCACACAGCACAAAAGCTAACTTCAAATGCTGCATAGATCAAAAACAAAGAAACAAAAAAAGGTAAAATTCCAAAACCTCTGAAAGAAAATAAAGAGAAAGATTTCTTGGGTAAAACACCACAAAAGCACTAAACATAAAAACTAAATAAACTGGACTTTATTTGTCTAAAGACACTACTTAGAAAATGAGAGGCAAGTTCAGACTAAGGGAAATTATTTGTAGTATATACAAGGGTGGGCCAAAGTAGGTTTACAGTTGTTCATATGGAAGAAGGCATGCAGGTTATGATTATTACAACAGCTTTATTAACACAAGAGAATGTCACAATGCAACCGTGGCCCTAATCTGGCCCACTCCAGTGTATCAGACAAAGGGCTGATACCCAGAACATAGGGTGGGGCAAAAGTAGGTTTATAGCTGTGAGTACATGAAACACAGAGTTTATTCTTGTATTATTATTTTTTAAGATTTTATTTATTTATTTTTAGAGAGGTGAAGGGAGGGAGAAAGAGAGAGAGAGAAACATCAATGTGTGGTTGCCTCTCATGTGGCTCCCACTGGGGACCTGGCCTGCAACCCAGGCATGTGCTCTGACTGGGAGTTGAACCTGAGACCCTTTGGTTCGCAGCCCATGCTCAATCCACTGAGATACGCCAGCCGGGCTATATTATTATTTATATTGTATTATATGAACAACTGTAAACCTACTTTTGCCCCACACTGTATATAATGGACATCTGCAACTTACTCAAATATTTTTAGTGGTCAAATATGTTAAGAGATATTTTACCAAAAAAAGACATATAAATAGCAATATGCACATGAAAAGATGTCCAATCTCATGAGAGATCATGAGGAACATGCAAACAAATCACAACCTTAATGAGATACTATTACAAAACTACTAGAATTGCTAAGATTAAAAAGACTGACCAAACCTAGCGCTGGGGAAGACATAGGGCAAATGTAACTCCTGGTGGTAGGAATGTAAAACATGTAAAGGTGCTTTGTAAACCAGTTATTTTTTTCCCTTAAAGGTAAGCATACCTCTATCAAACAAGCTAGCGATTGCACTGTTAGGTATCTACCTAAAAGAAATAGAAACATCAGTCCGCGCAAAGTCTTGTTCACAAGTGTTCAAAGCAGCTTTATTCACCATAGCCCCACACTAGACGCAACTCAAATGTCCATCAACGTGGGAATGGATAAATATATTGTATTATATCTACACAATCAAATACCATTTGCAATTAAAAATCTGTTGATTCATAGAACACATGATGAATGAATCTAAAAAAAAAAAAAAAGATAACACAGAGCAAAGGAGGCCAGACAAATAGGGTACATAATGATTCCTTTTATATGAAATTCTAGAATAAGATAAACTCAAGTGAGAAAGGGACGTCTGAGTGTGGTAGGAGACTGACTACGAGGCCACATGGGGAACTTGTTAGGGCGTGTATGGAGACATTCCAGATCTTGATTGCGACGGAGGCAGTTACACAGTGGTGTACAAACTTACTGAACTACACAGTGACAATGACTGCACTTTATTTTATGTAAATTTATACCTCAGTAAAGGTGATTTTAAAATCTATATTCATAAAAGATATTATTTTACAATTATGATTGAGAGCAACTAACATGAGCACAAAATGTTTTGCAATCCACATTTGTCTTAATGTGAATACTCCAGAGGAGTTTCCTGAGACAAAGATCTGAATGAAAGTAGTTAATACTGAACGTGATTATAGGAAGCATCTGAAAAGGCATGAAGAAGCCAGGCAGGAAAGAGAAGAAAGTCAGCAAAGTGTGCTCCATTAAGCACGTCACTACTGCAGGGTCTGGCCAACCACTGTAGAACACACACATACACACACACACACCAAAGTTATCCTGCCTGAGGATCCCTGGCAGAGGGATCCTCCTGTCAGTGTTGAAAGCCTGTCCCCTGGGGACCCACAGAGCATTATTTCCTGGACACGTCTTCCCTGCTGCACAAGTAGCAAAGCAGGCTCCAGTGGACAGAGAACCTTTAGGAAAAGAAGTTCAGGTGCTGGTAGTTGGAACTTGAGCTAATATGGACTGAAGTGGTAAGGAGAGTGGGAAGTGTCTGCTATATTACTGAAAAAGAACACCTAAGAATTCAAAGTTCATTTTATGGTTCTTGTATTAACTTACTTTTAAAACCCCTTTTGCAAATATGATGGGAAATAGGATCCTTCTTCCGAGAAAATGGTACATTCAGGGCGGGGCTAAAGTAGGTTTACAGTGGTGAGTACATTACACTCAATTTACTCTTGTATAATTATCATATTATGTTCCATATGAACAACTGTAATCCTGCTTTCATCCTCCTGTGGACATACGATTTCGGGAGTTTCTTGGCCTCCATAAATGTCAGCTCTGGAACCCCTGCCCTATTTGTAGATCATATGCAGATCTGCCTAATGTGAATTAGATATCACATTATCTAAAGTGAACATGAAGAGATTTACATATTACATATTACATATTTCTATTTACTTGATTCTTCCAATTTACAAAGCATGTTTTCTGTCAAATTTTCAACAGTGGATCAATATGAAGTAAGTCTTATACTATGAAAGAGTTATCTATACATTTTTAAAAGCAATGCTTACAGAAACTATGCAAATCTTGCAATGCTTTAAAAAACAATAAAGTGACTGTCAGAATGAACCCAAAGAAGATATACAAACTTTTTAAAATGTAAAATTAATCATTTTTCTTTCCATGGGTTCCAAAGAAATGGAGCAAACTTATTAGTTAATAGAAATCAGAAGGTACAGGTATATCTATAATTCCCATTAGTTTCAAAGCAGGTTTTAAAGTACATTTGTTTTTATAAAGCATCTGTATATATGTAACCTGAATATAAAAAATAAATAAGGCATAATTGACTCCTTTCTCTCACACATCACGACCAGTCCCATCAGTCAGTCCCAGGCTCCATCTTTAGAATATACCCAGGATCTAATGATTTCCCACCGCCAACACCGCTACCACTGTGTCTAAATCTGAGCCATCACCGCCTCCCACCTGCATTATTGCAGGAGCTTCATACCTGGTCTCCCTGCTTCCACCTTACCCCCTTATCTTCCATTCTCAACAGTGCAGTCACGGTGGGCCTTTTAAAATATGTCACCTCATATAACTCATCTGCTCTAAAACCTCTGAAGGTTCTTTTTCCATTCATCAGTAAAGTCAAACTCCTGCTTCCTCTTGTAGATCATCTAGTAAGGTTTTTACCAGTGCTCGCTCTGTTCCAGCCACGCTAGCCATTTTGCCTTGCCTTAAAAGCCCTTGATTCTGACATTTTTTTTTAATTTAAATCATTTTTATTTTCAACTATAGTTGACATACTATACCATATTTGTTTCAGGTGTACACCTCAGTGATTGGATACATTACCTAGTGATTATACCAATTAATCTAGTACCCATGGCAGCATTCATAAGGAAGTCATGATTGCTTTCCTCTGTCCATGGAAGGAATCCTCTTGCCCTAAAGATCTACATGACTAGCTTACTCACTTCCTTCAGATGGCACCATAGAAAAGCTTTCTCTAAACCACCATTTAAAAAAATATGAATAAACCCCTCAACACTCTCCCTCTTTCCTTTGTCTTCACAGCACTGATTAGCACCAGACATACATTGTATTTCTTTGGTAAGTGCTATCTTCTTCCACTGGATTCTAGGCCACATGAGGACAGGAACCCTGTCTGTAGTATTTACTGCTGTATCCTTAGTGCTTTACCAGTGCATGACACATGGCAGGCATTCTTTATGTTCTGAATATGTGAATCCTCAGGTGAAAGTAATGCAGATGGGTCGCTACTACCTCCTCTTGGCCTCCTTCATGTCCTACCGCAGACCTCAGAGGCACTTTGTTGGAAACTTAGGGATTCTTGGAACATATGTACAAACCATGACTTAGTCTAGAAATGCTATTTTACAAATGTGTAAGTGGGAACTCCCAGGGAGCATGGGGAAAGTATAACTGAAGTGTAATGGAAAGAATATTAGATTTGAAGCCTGCTGAGTTCGGTTGAGTTCTGTTTTCACCACGGGGCATTTTCCTTGATGGGGCCCTATGAGATATCCTAAACATTCTATTTCTTTCAATGTGTCAGGAATTGAGTTCTACATTTATCCATAAGCTCTAAAAATGTGACTGAAAAAGAAAGGGAAAAAGAATGATTGAAGGTGTGAGTTAAAAACTTTGTTTACCCTCTACCCATCTCTTTCAGAATTCTGTAATTATCCCTTTAATACAAAACCATTATTTATAAGGTTATTTAAGCCAATATAAAATTAAGGATTACTGGAGAGAAAACATCATAAAAGTCACAAATCCTTTCTGCATTTTAGTAGATTACTTTGTCCTTCACTGTATTAAAGTTTGTTTCACTGTGCTAACACAGCACCTCCCCCAAAACAGATATCAAAAAATTCTATCACATGAATGAAATAGTATCTAGCAGATGTTAATTTCAAGTCACATAGTCAATTGTGGAATAAATGTAATTTTACCTTTCTATAACTCAATTTTTATCTTAAGCCCAAATTCTACCATATGGAGAATTCTAAAATCTCAGCCAATTGAGGCCAATTTCAGTCTATCTAGGGGTTCTCCCCACCTGTTCCCAAGGTCCCACAAAACTTTCACAAGGTATATAGAATTCTATGGTGTTGGCAGGAGACAGCACCTGATTCCCATTCACATCAGCCTACTCTGGTCTCCCCAGAGACAACATTTCCCCTGGACTCCAGTAGTCAGGTCTAGTGGACTGCGCCTGGTATGCCTTATCCCAGCTCCAAGGCCTCCTGAGTATATTGGACTCTGTCAAGCGTATGCCACTCTTGGATACAATAGAAAACTTTCTGTTTCCTCATGACACTTTTTATACCCCATCCCCAATGGCCTAGATACTTCATATGGCCATCTCAATTCCATTGCCAGGCTTGCCACTTCCCCAGATTCCATCCCAAAGCAGTGCCTTCTGCTCTCAGATCCCCAAGCCCAGGAGCCCAAATGCTTTTCCCAGAGACATGCTATGATTTGTAATCTTCCCTCCATTACTGAATTTCTCTTGTTCATGGTGTGAATAAGGAGCACCAGTTCCAAGTGGGGAAAAGAATGAGAAAGGACTGGATTTGTATGACCTTAACTTTTTCCAACAAACTGTATTAGATATGCTATAGAACTTATGCCCTACTACTCCAAGTTCCCCCCTTCTGATATATATAACTCAAGCTAAAAAAAAAAAAAAAGCAAAAAGAAACTTCCTTGATCAAAGTCATTAGCTCTGTTAAATTTTTAAAAACACATTTGCAGGTGTGCAGAGGCTTCAGTGTGGAAAGATGGTGTTGCCCAAGTCAAAGGAAGCGCACATGGCCCAAAGGAGGAAATGTGTGTATAGAGGGCTGGGAAGGGGTGGGAGCATGTATGTACTTCCAATGGCCATGCAGGAATAATATCTGACAAAAAGAGGAAGAAAGAAAAACTGTAAATTAAAGAAAATGAAAAGGTACACTTGTAAACTCAGCTAATCCCTTAGTTTTTATAATTTATGTGGAATAATATATTAAATATAGTTCAGACATGAACACAGGTGTGATTTTAATGATAAGCTCAATTTTTCCTAAAGTTTAGAGGGAATTAAAAGGTGGAGATCAGTTGACAATGAAGGGAGAGCTCTTAAGTTATTTATGTATGAAAGTATTTTGAGCACAAGTCTAGTAAAACCACTGGAGTATAACTTGCCTTCATATTTATGGTTTCTCTTAAAGAAAGTTAATTTTGAATAATAGTAGGAAGAAAAAATGGGACAAGTACCACTGGTACATTCAGAGGGCCAGGTTACAACAGGCAAAAATATTACCGTATTTTTCAGACTATAAGACACACCGGACCATAAGATGCGCCTAGGTTTTAGAGGAGGAAAATAGGGAAAAAATTTTGAAGCAAAAAATGTGGTAAGATATTTAAGAACATAAATAACATAATATTTCACCAATGTAAATGTAAACAGCCCGGTAAGCTACATTCGGATGATAAGACACACCCCCATTTTCCTCCCAAATTTGGGGGGGAAAAGTGCATCTTATAGTCCAAAAAAAATACAGTAAGTATTCTAATCCATGTTTTTGTACACAGATCAAGTCTCTGAAAAAGTTAAGGAAGTAAAACAAGAATATGGTTAAAAATTTTTGGTGTGTTTCATTTAAGAATAAGATGTGGCAAAAAAAAAAAAAAGAGAGAAAGAAAGAAAGACAGGAACATGTCAGGAAAAAAAAGAAAATTGAGCAACCCTCCCAAATTTTCCCACCCCCTTAACATTTATACATAAAACACCATAATGCCTTTTTGTTTTCCCCTCTGCAGAAAAAAAAATTCCAAGTGTATAGCAGAACAGCAGAAGGACGCATGAAATGACATGAAAAGAGTTGACTGAAAACTATATTAAAATTACTTGAATTGTTTTTGTGAATGAAAACAACTGAAGTCGTTTTGTTGAAACTGTCTTAAACACACAGTAGGATTACTCTGAAACAAGACTCCTATGCAGGGACTGGATAATTCAAAATTACATCATAGTTCTATTCATCCCCTGACCTGCAACTTTTCATCCTCATCACGCACAAAGACACTTTTGGCTCCCAGTCCAAATGATTTCACAGAAGGCGGTTCGGGGAACAATACTGTCACAGTAGAAGTCTGGCGTGAGCAATTCTGGGCAGAGCTGAGTTATGCCCAAGCTGGGGCCAGGAATGAATTTGCCACGAGACTCTCAGGGGTTCTTAACAAATTAGAGAAAAGCAAACAGCTGAAGAAAAACAAATGGGATGAATGAATTATTCATGTCTTCTCCATATAATGATACTATGCATATGTTCACATGAAATGTGCTAATTTTATCCGTAAGCTCTTTGAATGCAATTTGAAAGATAAAAAATTAGAGGACTACAAAAGAGGTACAGTGTAAGAAGTCTGACTCTGGAGCTCCAGAGATGGGATTTGACTCCTAGATGTATTACTTAAGAGACTGGCTATGTTAGGTAAGTCACTTTTCAACTCTAAGCACAAGACTCCTCTTTGCAACAGGGTCGAAATAAGATCATTTATCACATAAAGATAAGACGCCCAAATGGGGGCATTCACGAAACCGCTCAGCACAGCTAAGGTCTCATCTTTAAGTGTGCAGTAAACACTAGCCATTATAAAGGACTCGCACTCCTTTCTCTTTGGGATGAAGGGAGTAGTAAGAGAAAATAACAATTGCTTACCTCTTTATAAGAAGGTCATGAGGAAGTTCTGGTTCAGATGGCAATGCAGAAAGATCCTGAAGTCACCTCCTTCCATGCAAATGTATTAACTACCTATGGGGAAATTTCCTCTGAAAAAAACTAAAAACTAGCAGAGGCACTCCTTCCATTGGGCAAACAAGAGCGAACACACATGGAAGTGGGTAGGAGAGGCTGAGGCACGCTCTTGCCTGAAACTCTACCACAGTCAGGAGGCAACTCACTCAAAACCAGAAGTGTCCTGCTGAGGAGCAAAGGGTACATATACCACATCAGACACCCCAACTTTTAGGACCTGCACTTGAGAGATGAGCCCCCCAGACATCTAGCTTTGAAAGTCTGGCAGGCTGGTCCTTCTCAGAGACCCGTGTGGAATTGTGGGGAACTAAGGATGGGCTTTTAAAGGGCCAGCACAGGCCTACCTGACTTAAGACCCAGCTGAGAAGCAGTCCTTTGAAAAAGCCCCCAGATTTAATGTGAAAAAAGCTTTTTAGCTAAATTTAAAACATGGGGTTGAGGAGCTGGGGCCTGCTGGGGGACAGGTGCTGGTAGATACCACTTCACACACTTTCTGCCATGCTGAAGGTGACAACAGGAGCCATCTCTGTTTTTTCACTCATTAAAATTAAAAACACACACACAAAAATAACAAAAATGGAGACCAACCTTGAAAATTTCCTGAGCAGACAAAACTAGTTTAGTCATACGAAGCTTAATTTAGCTTATTTTGCAAGTCTAACTTGACCTGCATCATCTCTTGCATATGCCACCGGGAGCCATAAACGAAACAAACTTTCCCAAAACTGATGAGGTTACCACTACCCAATCCCCTGTCACTTACGAAAATTTCAATATAATAGCGAATCACTGTAAAGAATAAGCAGTCACTGCTCTTTCACTATATTAGCTGCTTTATAGCAACATACCCCTAAGTCTAGTTTGAGTGATCCCAGTTTTACAAGCTTTTTTTGTGTGTGTGCGCAAGATACTTTTGTTAATCTCTGCTTTCTGTGATGCATTGGTTCTGTTTATGTTACTTCTAAACTTTTGACAGTTCATGGCATCAAAATTGAGATCCACAGAAGACTCCAACCACTCCGACACCAGTGAGCAAAAGGTTGCTGGAACCCACAGAGTCCATTGAGTTCACTGCTTCCCCGCTGACTCTGGAATTTGAGAGCAAATCACTCTTAGATCTGAGCTCTACCCTCTTTGAGTTTTGAGTTTTCTGATTTGATTGTGCATCCCGTATTTTTTTGTTTAAGTTTCTTGGTAAGTAGCTCTTTTCTATTCAAAAGAGGAGAAAGTGAATCCCTGTTTGGGAACAGCTGTTAAGAAACAACTCATTCCTCTCTGGTTATTGGCTAAAAGAGTCAGTGGGACAACCAATTGGGCCTCTCTATAGGCTGCCTGACGTGAGGGTCCTCAATATATGGCAGTTGGCTTCTCCCAGAGTAAGTGATCCAAGAGAGAGAATGAAACACACACATACACCCTAGCTCATACTTCAAACTTATTAGGGAAGGTAGGCAAAGGTGGGTTCCACCTGGTCTAAAACTCTTCCCTCAAACAACTCCTGTCCCCCGTACATATATCCACTGTGGACAGGGTCTTGTGCCTTTTTGGAAAATGATTAAACTTATGGATAATTTGGAATTGTAGTCACCACTATGGGGAAACTAACTTAGATCTAAATCCACCTGAAGGAGCAATCTTAACAAGAGTGACTCTCAAAGCTCTCAGTGGCAATGGAAAACATTCATTGGTATAAAGAAGCTTTAAAAAGGCAAAATGACTTGAAAAACAGCTAAAAGGTGTCAGCTGATTTCAAGAGCTCATAAAATTATATTCATCAACCTCTAGGAATTAGATTAAAATGTTTAATAAAACCACATTTCTTTCTTTCCCCTAAAGAAATTAAAAGAAAGAAAAATAGCTCAAAATCACCCTTATGGCATGCAAATAAAAAATTTTTAATAAAAATCTTTGACCATCTGAACACAATTTTGTTCCAACTATTCTTATATAAACTAGTGAGTTTTACATTGCGCCTGACTCGGCTGAAATTTTCGAATGAAAACTATAAGGTTTCTGTTTGCATCTCTCTGTATATTTATGTGTGTCTATGTATGTGTACTATAGATACGTGATATGTTTCTATGTCTGGATGGTATTGCCAACGTCAGCTTGTAAAAAGAAGTTTGAATATCAAAAGTATACCGGTGCAAAACTAGAATTTGGTTTTCTCTCTGTTGAACGAACCATTTCCTTGTATTATTGGTGGACAGAAATTGAAGGTATTATGCTAAGTAAAATAAGTCAAAAAGAGAAATATTGCACAATCTCTCTTATGTGTGGAATCTAAGAAGAAAACAAAACAAGCTCTTAGATATAGCAAACAGATTGGTGGATGCAGGTCAAAGGGTACACACTTCCAGTTATAAAATGTCATGGGAATATAATATACATATAGTGATTATAGTTAATAGCACTGCACTACATATTTGAAACTTGCTAAGAGAGTAAACTTAAAAATTCTCATCACAAGAAAAAAATGTCCTAACTATGTATGGTGACAGAAGTTAACTAGTCTTATTGTGGTGATCATTTCCTAATATACAATCTTTAATCACTATGCCCAGGTATACCTGAGACTAATATAGTGTTGTAAGTCAATTATACTAAATTTTTAAAAATCCCATGGAATATTTTCAACCTGTTTAGGATACGTCACTTGACTATGCTTTCTACTTAAAACTGGTTTTCTAAAATGCAAACAAAATAATTTTAATAATAAAATTGCTTTTCAGAAAATTGATGAAGTGAACTTAAGCAGTAACAAAAATAATTTATTTTTTAAAAAATATTTATTTGGGAAGAGCCACATTCTAACAACTTTCTTGCGTTATTTCTTTAAATACAAACACAGTTTACTTCTGGACTTGAGTCAAGGAATTTGATCATCAGAGAGCAGTAGCATTCTAGTTGTCTTTTTGGAAGCCTGACATAGAATTAGGAACTAGAAGGCTAGCACCTGCCAGGGGTGTATGAAGCGAACAGATCTTTAGCTGTGTGTCTAATTCACTGGTTAGAACTTGGGAGAACCGACACCTGGCACCTCCAACAGAAAATGCGGTGGCAACAGCCACTGATAGAAGGTCTGTAAATCTTGCTTCCATCACTTCTGGGACCTTTAAAGCCATTCTTCAATCCATCAATGATAAAAGGCATATTCCTGCAAATGCAGAGCTATGAATACTAAAGTGCTCTAGATCAAACTTGGGGCACTTGGCCAGCTGCTCCTAATTTTACTGCCTCTCTAGACCTTGCTCACGCAAACAAATTGAAACTAGAACTTTCTCGTGGGACTTCTGTTCTTTGCCATCCTAGTAAAAAGAGAAATGATTATAAATTTGTTACTTCAAAATATTCCTGATAGAATCCAATATAAAAACAATGATACACTGAAATTTTTTTATTAAGAAAGATTGTTTTCCTTATGCTACCAACCCCTGAAATCATTCAATATGCATGGGACTCCTGAGAAAAGCTTGACCTAGCAGTTTTTCAGGATTCTGTTCTGGCTATTAAGGTTCTCAATTATTGTTACTTACAAACTAGGTAAAGAGTAATTATTTTTATGCAAATGAAATGTTCTTAAATTTTTAATTCTTGAATGCATCAAATGATTTGTATTTTATTTAAATAAAGTGAACAAGATAAATATAAAATAGGTAATTGAATAAATATTAATCAACATCCAAAACTGGTACATCAGTCAAGTCTTTCAAAGTTTTCTAAGTATAGCCATTGGAATTTGCTTCAGGCTAAAACGTGGCACTCAAAGTTGATCGTGGAGACGCAAATGCTTTTCCAAAGAGCTATTTCTGTGGGTTAAGCTCTTCTTACACATAAAGCAATGGAGAAAAGGGAAAAGACAAACACTTTCTCAGGCTTCTCATGATTTTTTAATCTATTCTGTGCAAAAATATGGCTTACAGTTTATTGCTAAAATGTAGGAACCTGAAGATTCCCAGTCCGCATTTGAAATATAACAAGTATCTCAATCACTTGCAGAGTAGCAACTTTCAGAACCTCAGTGCTGAACTATTAACAGTTTGTATCTTTTCTACTCATGCAGAGTTCTCACAAGTGCAGTGGACCCCAAAATGCCCATTATAGCTATACCATGACAATTCATTGTTTTTATCATAGATAAACCAATAACTTGTATAATTTTTCTTCCATGAGGCAAAAGCTGCAATAATCATTTATTCATAGTTTCAATCTTACTAAAATGTTTCTGAAACAAACAATAGGCAATGACAAACCCATGTTCACATCAGATGCCATCAGATGTCATCTCTTTCCACCTTGAAGTTTTTCTCTGTATCTTAGCTAAGGCGGGAAATCATATATGAGATTCTAGAGAAGGCGATTTCCTTAGTACCATTTAAAGTTTACTTTGGCCAAATAACAAATAATTTTCTAGCATACTTAAAACTTAATCAGTTTGTTGAAGCAGCAACTTGCCCTGATAAACTTCTTAATCTAGACCTTTGAACCTTCCTATTCATCACCTTCCTGCACCCATTTCTTTGTCTCAACCAGGAAGAGTATACTGGATACAAATAAATTGCCCTTTGAATCAGTTCTACATCATCGTGGCTTTTCTATGTCACAGGTGGAGGTGCTGATGTATAGGAGTTCAGGGTAACTGTGTACAGACCCAGAGAAAAGTCCTGAAAGTTTGGATGTTTAAAATTGAAAACCTTACTGGAAGTTTGCTATGTTTTCTTTTTGTTTTTCTTCTAAAGAAAAAAAACTACAGAAAAATAGTTCAGTTCATTGAATGTTAGTGAGTTATCTATGCTGTTTGTAAAAATTTAAAATAAACTTCATGAGGAGGTTGGAGTGCAGTGCAGACAAGTGGGGATTAAAGCATATTCTGATCTCATCTTGAATTTTGGATAACGAAAGGACAGATTTGACCACATAATGATAATCATGGTCCACGGATCAAATGATCCCCCCAAAATTATTTTTCCCTCTCAGCTTTTTCCCTTTTTGCTAAAAGAGAACTAAGTTGTCACTCTGATAAATAAACTCCAGAATAACAAGATTTATCTGTGGAAAATATGTCCAGCAGATGCAACTCATGAGGCTCTCACTGCCTGTTGTTCCAGAAGGCCTGTTTTACCTTTGCTTCTAAATCCCGCGGTAAGTTAATTAATACATTGATATAAATGGTTGCCTAGTTATATTGGAGGATTTAAGAGATGGACATTTAACAGGATGACGAGTCTTTGATTTGCTGTTGAAGGCTCTCATTAGTTAAATCAGAGTTCTCACTTTAAAAACTCTGTGGTTTTGGGTTTCCTGTAGTACCTACCGTCATTTTCTATAGGAAAACATATCTATCTCTATGCAGCATGAAGGGAAGATGAGAACCCGTTTGTGTTCTTTTTTGGCTTCTTTAGTTGACCTTTGAAACTCTTCAGATCCTAACCCCCAATTCGTGCATTTAAAAATGAGATACCTTACCTATTTCTTCTTCAGTTTATTTTGCTGGGATTGTATACAGTAACAATTTTTTCAAAGAAGGTTTAATGTCCATAAACAATAGAGCATTGTTTACCTCGATGGCACAGGTAAATGGAGCGCTGGGGCTTCCACTGCTATTGCAATTGTCTCAGTGGAGTTATTACAGTAGAATGGCAGCCATAATTGTCAGACACCTTGGCTTTTTTTTAAAGAAAAAAAAATCACCTTCCTCCCAATCCCCCTACTAAATAAAGACTCTATACAAGAAAAAAATCCAACTAGTTACAATTATGTAATTTAGGAGACCTCGATTATCTTCTTATGTTCATTGATTTCTGGTGTTCTCGAATAACCGGCCTGACAGTAAACCAAAACCGTGTGCAAATGCTATATGCCACAACTGTTTTCCAGAACTGAGATTGAAACTCCTAAGTTGTTTTGATCAGGCAACTAATAGAAATTTAGATAGTTCTGTACAAATTTAGAGATATGAGATGCAAAAGCGTGAATGTATTTCCAACACATTCTTCTTGTCAGAACCATTTAAATCATCATCTTACACAAGTACATATTGAAACTCAACTTTAAGCATTTTATTTTTATGTACATTTCATTTTGTCCAGAAATAAAATATCTAAATACAGACAGACTGTAATGTTGTATATGTATAGCTTTCAACAATACTTGAGCTGAATAAATGCTTTGTACATTAAGTTTCTTTTTTAATGGAATTCACAGCTACATTGATAAAATGGATTCCCCATATCCTTTTTTTTTCTTTTTTAACCAATAACAGGCAGAGAGACAAATACGAGTTAATATTAATAAGCAGCTCAAATAACACTTGGTTAAACTATGTACAATACAAACCATTCATACAAATGAAGACTAGGATATTGAATTTGTTACAATATGTGTAGTAAAGATAAGACAGACACTTCTAACTTACACAGTGTCTGTCAGGCATTTCCCTTCTTACGCAATGATCAGAACTTGTTTTAAGCAGCTTTCGCTGGTCTCAACTTGGCTGAAGTCCAAAGGTTGGTGATGAACGCTGTAATCCAGTGTCTGCCCACATATAAATTCCAAATGTTTCCTCATCTTTACTGAGAACAGGCTCCCTCCATAGAAAAAAGAGCCACCTTGTATCACCTTGAATGTGCCTACTGTATGCTGGAAAAAAGTTACTACACTTTGTTGTTGTTCATAAAATAAAGGATACTGAACTCTAAAGACATATTGTTTCCATGTGAACAAGCATATACTCCTACAGTAGTATTCACCAGCACAGCTACTCCAAGCAGTAGGAATGCATGAGTGGGGACTATTGATTAGCATGTACTCAAGGCTTTAAGAGAGATTTCCACAACAGTAAGGGTTAGAAACCATTCACTGTCTAGTTAATCCTTTTGCTTGATGATATTTTTATCCTGAACCATTATGAGTCAGACAATGAAAGCCCTCTCGACAGGAATCATGACAGATGCAAGCTGAAATGTATATAAGTGTGTGTTTGTGTACATCTATGTGTGAAAGCATGTCTTCGAGTGTGGCTTTAAAATCTGTGGTGATTTACAACTATACCGAGAGATGGAGCTGACTGGGCAGAGTTACATCAGATTGTTTTCCACTAGCGTGTTTACAGCCAGTTGACAAGAGCAGCAGTGTAGACACATTCCAGGCAACAGATGTGACCTTCTTCTTTGAGGTGACGGCCCTGTCATGTGACCTATAATTCCTCAGGCTTCAGTCTCGAACCCGCGTTCGTCCTCATCCGGAGGGGAAGTAAGGTGTGTCGCTGTGGTAGTTGTAGTCGGGGCACACTTTCTGTACTAGTTTATAATCTGTACTATAAAAAGAAATGTAAATACAGATCACCTTGAAGGGCTTGGAGCAGAGCCAGGACACATGACTTTGGGTCTGCTCCTGGTAACAGGTTTTTGAAGGATCGTAATTGCAGAGTGTGTTCTTGGTAGCCTTGTCAACCTTTTCATATTCAATGCGACAGTTAAAGGACTTGGAATCTTTGGCATCAATCACGGTTTGTTGTGCCAAGTCGAATTCCACGATTTTCGTCGGGGGCACCAAGCTGACAGACACGTTCCCTTGACCAGTGGAGTTGTGTCTGAAATAAACACTGAACGTCCCATTGCCATGATCTACAATTTTCCCAGTTATCAACAGGTTTAGCTTCACTGTTTTGATGTTGGAATGAAAATCACCCCATCCAAACATTTTCTTAAACTTGCCCGTCTTAACAATGGGCCTTCGCTTGGCCCTGGGCCGAGGCTCCTGCAGGTCTGTGGAGTTCCTCAGCCAGTCCCAGAGATCTTGCTCCGAATAAGGTTCTGGGGTGTCATATCGCAGGTCTAAATCTGTGTCATTTTCTTTGCCACGAAAAGTCTGTGACAGGAGTCGGCTGATAGACAAGTCTTTGCTGCTTTCTGTCCATATGTGCTTTAGTGTGGATTTGCTGCTTCCTGATCTTAGAAGTTCTGACTTCCCACCATTTGTTAAATTGGCACATGTGACCTGAAAACAGAACAGAAAATGGCATTTACATCTCTGTATCGGGGAACATTTTGCACACAGATCAAAGCCATTTCAAAGAGACTCAATTATGGTGACACTTCTTAAAGTACCTTGAGCATCTGGCCAGTATTTATTAGTATGTAACAAAATACCACTTCTATTTTTACATAATGATGGGAGAGAGGATGTGTAGGTGGATTTAAAAAACCCATTAAACATGACTGAAAGATTGTGGAAACATTGACTTTGAGGAGTGAAAGGTTATCTAAC
Source organism: Micronycteris hirsuta (assembly GCA_004026765.1). Taxonomy (NCBI): domain Eukaryota; kingdom Metazoa; phylum Chordata; class Mammalia; order Chiroptera; family Phyllostomidae; genus Micronycteris; species Micronycteris hirsuta. The sequence goes on from PVJI01005466.1 coordinate 36,030, forward strand.
ATGAATGAAGCAAATTGAATTTAAACATAAATCAAACTACAGTAAGTATTTCTCAGCACCAAAATCTAAACACTTTTAAAATAAAACTTTATAATTCATGATGTTATTTTGCTACTTCAAAATTACTGTTAGCTTTAAAACTGTATGATTCTCTGAAATGCATCAACCAACATCCCATGGAGTTTTGTCTGTCCATGCACAATCATGTTAGAAAACCAATACTTGTGCAAAGAGTCTCTAGTACACTTTAACTGGTCAAAACAAAATAGCATGCTTATTATCACCTATTATAAGTAAAGGCCAAATTACATAAGACAGAATTTTTATCTTAAGGGTTTTAAAATGTGGTCTAGGAAGAGGGACATAAGTGAAAACATCGAATACACAATGCCCTCTACATCATTGTCGAAGTCGAGAAGCGAGGACAAACAAACAAACAAAAACATGCAATCAATAATAGAGAGGTCCCTTCAGGTTGGACTGGGAGGGTCACATCCAGTAGTTGTTCTCCTGGGACTCCATTATTGCCTCTTTAGAAAGAATGAGATCCTGAACTAGCCCAGGGTATCGGAGAAACTCTGAATCTAACTGATTCATCAAACAGCCAAGTCTGTACTTGTGTGATTCCATAAGCATTATCTTTATAGCAGCCCCTTTGTAAAGAAATAAATGCATGTCTACAATGGCCTCGTTGGCCTAAAGTTAAAGCAGTGACTTCTGATCCTCCCACGGAGAGTTCAAGGAGAGGAGGGGACAGAGTCAGGACTCACAGGAAGCGAACTGGCCAACATAAATAAATCCTTTAAGATGTGAACTGGATGTTTTCAGGTAAGACTGTGAAGGGAGTTCCCCACAGATGCCCACTGAAAAGCCAAGTTTCACTATAAACCTCTACTGCCAGCCCCCTTCAGAACCAATTCTGAATCCTGTCTCAGACCTGAGCCTCACTACCACTCAGCAGCCTCCCTGGACTCTCTAGTCTCCTTCCAAACTGGTCTCAAAATGAGAGGTCATTCCTGGAGAGTGTTCAGGCTCAGTAAGAATTAAATCTGCATTCTAGGACCTCTTTATTGACTTAGCTATGAATGCCTCTTCTTAGCATACAACCCTGGCCTGAGACTAGACTTTTATTCAGTCAGTTGTGCTGGAGGACACTATCCTCTCCCTAGGAAGTGAGAGCATGACATTTAGGGCCAGTCTCCCTGAGATCTGCACTCGGCTCTGCTACTTCCAAGTTGCATGCCTTTGGCCAAGTGAGGGTAATAATGATGCCTACCTCATAGGGCCGCTGTGAGGACTGAGGGACCTAAGACATGTAAAATCTTTAGAACAGTGACTGGCACAAGGGAGCGGCTCAATTAAATTTAGCTATTCTTATGAATCCCAAGCTGATACGTGAAGACCATTAGAGAAAGAAGGCAACCAAATGGTATACACGGAAGTCTGGCCTGGGAGTAGTTCTGTTCTGTAATACAGCCAAGTACTCAGAACCTACATGGGATGGTTCCCCCATGCAGGGGACCTTGGCAACCTAAGCTAGAACAAAGTCACTTAGATCTTGTAAACTTGCCTTTTCAAAAATCCTTTAGGATCATTGAGCTCTTTACTACCAGCTACCAGCTAGCAAATAATCTCTTCTCTCCCCAGTTCAAACTGAGGCAATGTGAATGGTAAGTCCCACCTGGGAAAAAACACCAGCCAATGCTGCTCTCTTCCATTAATGCTGAGCTCAAGAAATCCCGTAAGTTTAGCCCCACATAAATGCACTACAGCTGAGAGAAAATGAGGTTTACCCTGGGTTTATGTCTCATGACTGCACCCTGAAAAACCAAAACTAAAAGATTAGGAGGTTAATACAAAAAGCTATGTCAACTATTTCAGGCTCCTAGCCTGGGTCCAGTTGCAACTTCTGTGATGTCCAAGGCAACAGCAATGCCCTCGTGGAAAGATCCAGAGGCTATTGTGGACAGAAGTTAGTGAAGGAAAGACAAACATGACCAACAGCAAAACAGATCCTAGGGACAGGGCGAGGCATAGAAATAATGGACAGATCACGGTGGGGATGGGGTCACAGCTAAGGGAAGCACAGACCTGCTTCATGCACAGTCACTTTCACGGCTCTTAAAAATGTCACCTAGCCAAGAGGGACAGATCCCCTCGTGTGAATTCAGAGGTGGTCATCAGATGAGCCATTATTGATCTTGGGGCAAATATTGGGAATTGAGAGAAGGTTGTCTTTGCTGACAACTCTTTTAGCTCTAGACATTTCCCCTTCACTTCTGCTCAACTCTTGAATTGGCCTCTCCTCTTTTCCCAGCACCAGAACTCTTTCCTGTTTATAGATTCTCTTCACGCCAAAACATCCTTCAAGAAATGGATCACACTCAAGCAGCAGGTAACTAATCAAAACAAAATGGTTGCTTTATCTAAATCCATTTTTTAATAAGAACTAAGTATTAAGTCTTAAAAAGATGATATTGAGAGAGAAATACTCCTTGGAGAAAGGGACGATGCATAGAAATATAACATTTTCTTAAAGAGAAAAACACGAAGCTTTCCACTGATCCTCTCTATCTGATAATAAAGCCAGTCTTCTATAGGACAATTTTTATTTCAATATCAAAACGATAACCCTTCATAGTAACATAGTTAATATATAATAATCATTATAATCATAAACTAATAGAAACAACTAAAGTTTTCTACAAATTTACCGAGAGAAGTGCATTTCAAAATATATTATTTTTCTATAATACAGAGTATCCAAAATACCAAATTTAAAGTGAACACTAATGAAAAGAGCAGTACAGATCTTTTGGATTTGGTGTTTATCGTGTGTGTACGCTTTTGTTCTGTTTTGTTTCATTGAAATCTAAGTGATTTGGTCAAACATCCAAACCTTTACTTGCCTAATTAAATAAGCATTGCCCTTAATGCAGCCTATATAGTTATGCCCTGATCTAAGAGAAAATTAGAAAATAAATGCATATCCTGTTCTCTCATTTTCATCTGGAATTACACAGCTTCCCATTCTCTGGGTGGCGAAAAAGACAACAGCAACACACGCGTGGCGCCAGCTGGATGCGTGTATCTCAGCATCGACACACTTGACTAAGGAGAGGGGCTGCAATGAGACACATCGCGGTGTGCTGGCTCAGGAAACAGCAATGAAAGTGTCCCGAAGAAGGAGGCAAAAGAGAATTAAAGCGCAGCTTTCCAGTGGCAAGGGGAGGGAGAAGGCAGTGAGAGAGGAAAAATGTGGAAGCAGGAGATAGGATTTCAAGGAAAAAGGTCCAATATATTTAAAAGGATTATAAGACTATGGCGGGCAGATAAACCTCTGATTTTCAGGTAGAACAGAAATCTAGTTCTAAATTATGCCCTCCACAGCTGTAATAAGTATGAATGTGAGCTCCAGAGTCAGACAGCCTGGATCCCGGGCCAGGCTGTGATCTTTGACAGCCGTATGATGCTGGCGAGTTGCTCAGCTTGTTTACGCTGCTCTTCTGTGAAATAGGAGAATAATGCCCATCCCTTCCCAGAGCTGCTGCGAGAATCAAACAGGATCCTCCACTTAAGGCACTAAGACAGCGCCTGAAGCCTGCTGAGTGTTCAACGTCAGTATTACTAACTATTGTGCTATCATCCTCTGAATCCCACTGGGTAATACTTTATGTAAATGAATTGGTTTATAGTAGGATTTGAGAGCAACAGTATTTGTCCAAAAAAAAAATTTTCTTTATATAACCCAAACCTAAAGTAAACAATTAAAAAGAAAGTATATATGTGTGTGTGTGTGTGTGTGTGTGTGTGTGTGTGTGTGTGTGTGTATTCTCACCTGAGGACATTTTTTATTGCTTTTAGAGAGAGGGGAAGGAAAAAAGAGAGAGAGAGAAACACTGATGTTAGACATAAGCATCCATCCATTGTTTTCTCATACCCATCCCCACCCAGGTATACTCTCTGACTAGGGATGGAACCTGCAAGGTGACGACGTTTTTGGTCCATGGGACGATGCTCCAATCAACTGAGCCACACCAGCCATGGCAAAGCATATATTCTTGAAAGTGCTAGGGTATGTGTGTATATATATATATATATATATATATATATATATATATATATATATATATATATATATGGCAGGTTGAGTAGATAGTAAAACTTAACAAACGATGAGCAATAAGTTCAGCCATTAAACTGTTTAACTGTCTAAGATGCAACAGATTCATTTGCCTTCAGTGGGATGACGTGAAAGGCTTCCAGTAGCACTGACAGTCAAGAAAACACTCTGGAACAGGGGTGTCCAAAACATTGGCATCACTAGACCACACTGGTAGAAGAAGAGTTGTCTTGGGCCACACACTAAATGCACTGCAGTATGTAACCACAAAAATAATCTCTTAATGTTTTAAGTAAATTTACAATTTTGTGTTGGGCCTCATTCACAGCCATCCCAGGACCCATGCAGCCCACAGGCCACAGGTTGAACACCCTGCCTGGAACATCTCGGTTTGAGTGCAGAATCAAAGCAGATTTCAGCTATAATTGTCAATCATCAACACTGTCTTGAATATATTTTTTAATCTTCACCTGAGGATATGTTTATTGATTTTAGAGAGAGAGGAAGGAGGATAGAGAGAGAAATATTCATTTAAGAGAGAAACATCAATCAGTTGCCTCCCGTACATGCCCCGACTGGGGATCAAAGCCGCAACCCTTTCGGTGCATCTGATGATGCTCCAACAAACTGAGCCACCCAGCCAGGGCTGCCTTGAATATTCTTATTCTCCCTTCTCTTCCCTTTCACTTAGATTAGAAGAGGAGCAGGGCAATGTCTAAAAGAGAATGTCAATCATGAATCATGAAAAACCAGGGAGGGACCTTAGGAAAGTTGCCAGATCTTTCAGTATAAACAACCCCAATTTATGTTGTTTCATTACTTCAATAACTATATAGTAGGAATCTGCTAATATTGAGTTAAGTGATAGGAATACAAAGATACATGAGACAAGGTCTTTGCCCTCAAAATGTTCACAGTCTAATGGGTGAATCAGTTAAGCAAAGAACAGTGTCATGTGACCAATACCATGTACAAGAGTAGTCCAAGTGAAACATAGAGAAGATGTAGCAGAAGAGATGACTCTCATATCTGGGAGATAAAAGAGATTTAGAGGTTGAGCAGATTAGACAAGAGGAGTTCTTCTAAGCATAAGGAACAAGCTGTACAAATTAACAGAGCTGAGAAGGACATGCCAAATGTAAGACTGGAAAATAGTTCCTTACTTCTGAGCCTTGGGGAGCATTGATATGGAAGAGAAACAGACAAAGAACTTGCAAGAAGTTGGTAGAACTTGAATAAAGTATGCTATGGTCAAATTGTAAATATTCTGTAAAGTCAGTTAAACTTGGTCTTATAGTTAATGGAGAACCACTATATTTTGTTCTGTTTTGTATTTTAAGTAGGTCATCCTGGCTCTAGAAGAATCGCTGATTGGACTTTAAAGGGTGCATTGGTAGGGAGAGACCTTGAAGAAAGAATGACTACTTAAATAATTAATTGCAATACTTTATTTGAGAAAGTCAATGATCCTTAACCAAGGCAGCGACAGAGAAAAAGAGAAAGAAAAAATAGATATATGAGATATTTCAGAGGTAGGATTAACTCAACTTGATGATTTATTGGCTAAGCAGGAACGTGAAAAAGTTAATGAGTTTGCTCACACTGTAAAGGATACAGGAGTAACAAATTAGCTGGAAAATAAAATTAAATCTCATAGGGACATTGGACACTGAAGTGCCTGTAAGTTGTTCTGATGAGGCTATTTATTTATTTGCTCTTATTTTTTAAGACTTAATTTTTATTTATTTTTCAGAGAGAGGAAGGAAGGGAGAAAGAGACAAAGAGAAATATCAATGTGTGAGAGAGACATTGTTTGGTTGGTTGCCTCCTGCACACCCCCAACTGGGGACCTGGCCCACAACCCAGGCATGTGCCCTGACCAGGAATCAAACTGGCCACCTTTCCCTCTACAGGACAACACCCAACCCATTGAGCCACACCCTTCAGCTCTGATGAGGCTTTTTAAAAGAACATTTGTTAGATGGATCCGAAGGTCTGGAAAAATGGGAAGGTGGTGATGTTGATTTTGTAGTATGAGTGGATGGTACTATGTAGACACAGCATGGTGATAGAAAAGAAGGCTGGTGGTAATATGTAAGAAACGTCAATGCTTTGAGGACAGGCAGAAGAGGAGCCAGGCCAGGCAGAAACAAAAGAGGATTATTAAAGGAAAAGCAAGGAAAGAGAGGAGGAAGAAAAGAAGGAATGGGCAAAATTTAAATTCCAAGTAAAAGTCTAATAATAAATGCACTTAAAAACAAGCTGCTTAACTTTTGAAGTCCACCTTATTAAAGCTACTTTGGATAGTGGTAAAGAGATAATGCAAGATGAGAAAGAAGAAGTAGCTTAATACACCCAGAAGCAATCAGAAACCATTGCCTTTCTCATTCTATCATACTGCTTTACGTCTTACAAGCTTTCATCTTTGAAACATGTAAACATCTACACAAAATAGAAATAGAAATAGATTTCGAGCCCTAATGAATAAACATCACCATTGTAAAAGAAAACCTGTACCCAGAACATCCTCTGCCATTGATAAACATATTAAAAGAGTTTCTTTCTAAAAGCTACCTAAAGATCCTTTGAGGTCAGCACGTTTGAGTGGTAACAGAAGTGGGGAGGGGAGGGCATGAAGATGAGCACAAAGAAAAACCAGACAACTGCAGATTAATGCAATTCCAAAAGGGCAAAGCATTGTGAACCTTTTTCTACAATTAATCATTTTTATAATATAACAATGAAAACACCAAATGCACTATACTTCCTAACGGAATATAATTTTCCATGTCAAAAGTGGCCAATGCCCATTTGAAAGGAGCTGGCTTACTGATTCAATGATACCATTTCCGTAAATTATATGTGTCATTCGTCTCATTGTTTTAGAAACACGGAGAATAATAAAGACTGTTAGCATGATGAGGTGTATACATTTAAAATGATATGTTTATTTTGCAAACATTGCTAAATGGGTGTAAAGAGAATGGTTCTTTCTTTTGACAATAAACGAAAACAGGGTCTAAAATGAAGGGATCTTGTGTGTCTGGGGTAGAACCTCTGTAAAGGACGAGGGAGAAAAAGACGATCCACGTTGGATGTTGGAAGTCTTAGCACACAGAGTTGCCACAGTTCGATCTCACTCCTTTATGTGTCTTAGGGCCATACTTTCGCATTGCTATCGCTAATACCTTTTTAGTACAGGTTTATAATCATAACATCAATACCTGAGCTTTTAAAATATTGCTGAAAGACAGCACTTTTGGATATTGACCAGTCCCCAACTTTACTGCAACCTCTGTGATGTTCCTGGCCTTGTGATATTTCATACAAAACTTGCATTCCTTTATATAAACGATCTCCAACTAGAGGTATCTCCAGATGTTTGTGTACCTCTTTGTATAAAAGAGCAATAAGATGCCTTCTAATTTCTACCAACCTGCACATGTTACTGTCGATCTATTACTGTTCAATATAAATAATCTCAAATTGCTTTGAAAATCATGTATTTATTTCATCAACTGTATGAATACCTGAAGCCAAACAAAAATTTTAAACAACCTGATGCTTAAGTAATATCTTTCATCAGTGAATAACTAATCAACCAAATGGCCTTGCTCTGTGATTACAACATCATTTTGGCAGTTTTATGATTCACTATGTTGAATATATGTTGCGTACTATTAACTTTACTGAGTAAGGGCACACTATATGCCAGACGTTGTAATTAGCATTTCACGTATGGCTCTGATTTTATTTAAATCACACAGTGTGCTCATGCTCTCCCTCTCCCTCTCTTCATACACACACATGTACACATACAAACTTAAAACACACATGTACACATACAAACTTAAAAACTTTAAGGCCAATATTTTTATCTTCAGCTTACATATGCCAATATGAAAGCTCAAAAAGAGCTTGTCAAATATCACAGCTGGTAAGTGAAAGAAATACTTCTTACTTACTCCACAGGGGCAGCCTTTATTTTTAAAAATCATTTTAATTATGCACTTGGACATCCATGCATACTTATCAAAACATTATAGGAAACAAAGTAAAAAGTAAAAGTCTGTCTTCATCATCAGCCCCTGCTCCCATGTAAACCCACCTCTCTCTCCTAAGGTAAAATCTGTTGATTCTTTTCTTTTAAGATTTTATTTATTTATTTTTAGAGAGAGGGGAAGGGAGGGAGACAGAGAGGGAGAAACAGCAATGTATGGTTGCCTCTCACATGGCCCCCATGGGGACCTGGCCTGCAACCCAGGCATGTGCCCCGACTGGGAATCGAACCGGGACCCTTTGGTTCCCAGCCCACGCTCAATCCACTGAGCTACACCAGCCAGGGCAAAACCTGTCAATTCTTTATTCCTAAATATTTTCAGTATTTTTTCATGTATAAATATTTTACATAAAAAGTGTCATACTTAATGAATTGCATTGTTTGTGTTTCCAATCAATAACACCTTTACTAAATGGGAATACAGTATTCTGTAATATGAATATATCATATTTCTGCTTTTTGTATACCTTTGTGGTAGGTACTTGATCATTACACTGTTTCACAGTCAGGTTACCTACAGTTAATTTTTAGCCCAGTTCCACAGATTTTTCTGCTTATCATTGTTTCATACACCTTACCCCCTCCTCTCTTGAGTAGGATTTTCATTTTTATGGGTGTACAGATTTATGTGATTCTCTTAGAAAAAGTTCATAGGGGATCAACTATATGAGTTGTTCATGCCTATAAATGTCTTTATCGGCCATAAGCTTACACTGGGTATGATATCTAGATATCTTTTCATTCACTTGGTTCTGTTTTATATTTCTCTCACTGCAATTTCAGGATTTCCTCTATTTCAGGCATTGTAAGACCTTACAAGGTGAGGTGTATATGCCCTTACTTTCTCTAACCCCTTTCTTAACTACTATAGAGAAAAGCACACAGATAGATCTAAATATGTTAGGGTCTTTTTCATAAAGTTTCCCTAAGAGGGAAACTCTTTGAGGGATGTTTATTATTTTTATCTTTTTATTGTTGTTAAAGTACAGTTGTCTCCGTTTTGTAACTTGGGGGAGGGAGCACCTGGCATAGAGTAAGCACTCAATAAATTGCCTGTATAGTTTATAGACTTAGTACATCTATTTCAACAGTGTAGACTCATTGATTCTTTAATCACAATCAAGATTTGGAGGGGAGGACATGTGGCCCTCAGAGATTTTCTTACAAATTTAGAGACTGCACTTCACTGGCAATACCTGGAGTGCCTGTGTTATCTTTGATAAGCCAGAGGAAGTGGGTGCGTGTTTTAATACATCAAAAATACATCATTTCCATCTGCTACAAAGCAGTGCACCCAGAACAGCCATGCTGCATGAAGAATGGAAAAGCAGAAAAGAAACTCCATGCCTCTCCCTTAACCCAGTCGGTGCTGGCAGGCTGGACTGCACAGAAACGAAGAGAATGGGCTTTGCATCAGAGACCATAGGGCTAAATCCAAAAGCTGCTACTCTATCTCTAATAACCACTTACGGCCACACCATCTCCAGTTACAGAGTAGAGATGATGCTTCACTCATTGAATTTTCGTGAAGTTAAAAGTTTTACATATAAAGTGTGGAAAATAGTATGAGTTCAACACAGGAAAGCTATTGTGCTTAGCTAGATTATAAAATCCTGGGGGGAAGGGGGAGGAAAACAAGGCTTTCACATTGCACATTGCTATTCTATTCTTGTCTTCTGACTGGCGACATTACATCTGCTCAAATGGCCCAAACAAACTGAGGAGGCAGAAATTAGTATATCTGAAACAACACTGCAGCCATCTTCCGCAGTAGGTGGTGGTAGGAGACTGTACTGATTATATTGCGATTTAGTATTGGCAAAAGTAGGCGATAACTTATCTCTAACATAACTTTAGAAGAAGACATTCTGACCAGCGTAGACATTGCATGCCATCCTCAAGAACTAGAAAGATGATATGTTTCTACCAGTTTGAAGAATCCTCCCATGGCTAAGAATTTTAGGTGCCTACCCCATGAGTTCTCATGATCCCATGAAGGATGGCTCATGTCTGACACAGGATCCAACTGTTGCCTACGTCACCGTACGGGAGACTGGTCCCAATTCCTGGGTCACTGAGCTCTGCACACGTTTCTAGAACCATCATAATCAGCTTTCCCTCGGCTCCTTTTCCCATAGGGACACTGATAAAAATATTCATGATTTTTAACCACAGCAGGGGAAATATGCCTTGTGGAGAGCAACCAACTATTGTGTCTACTACTAAGAAATAGAACTTTTCAGTCTATGAAAATATTGTCCCCTCCCTCATGCTCACTGTGTAAACATATAAATATACACATAAATTTTCACATACAGACACATTAGCATTGATTAGAAATTAAGAATTACTTTTCCACATAGTCCCACTTAATCCATTCTCTCAAAACATAATTACAGATTACCCAGGTTTGCACTACAAATGTTGCTTCTTTTGTTAGAATTTTATATTACTTCCACTTAAAATGTATGAGTATTTCATATGATGGCCCCTGGGTATGTAGTTATAATAATGAACAAAACATTTAAAATAATGTGAAACACTATTTCTTGGCTGAAAAAAAAAGCCACTTGAGCATCATTTTTTAATTACTGATGAAGAGATTTGAATATCGGTAAATTTAGATTGTTTTAAGGGAAAGAGAAATGTGGTATATGAAGGAATAGCTGGGTTGAATCCAGGGTCTCTCTTTCTGAATTAGAGGTAAATATCAGTGATTGTCCATAATAAAGTTTGTTATATAGATTCTAATGGAAGTTTATAGCTTCTATAAGTCAAACAAAGCACATACCTTTCTAGAATGGACCAAATGAGGAATGACTGACTCACCATCCAACCCTGTTTTCAGCAACCTATGTGAACATATGTTCTCATTCACAGCAAAGGTGTGTGAGAACATACTGAGTAGTAACAGTAGTACATCCAATCCAGTAGGAGCTCAAATTCCTGAGGAAACTACAACTTTGAAATTTTTAGAGACAATATACTTGATATCCTCTGGTTGTCCAGAAGTGGATCTGGGAATCTTTCAACAGACGACAAAGGAAGAAATTATATAAACAAAGTGATAGAGTGGAATTTGCAGAGGGGATACCATCCCTGTGCTATTTAGATCCTGAAATTTGTTCAAAAATTCTCCTAGGGTCTCCCTCCCACCAAGTGGACACTGCCCAGAGCTTCCCAGGTGCAGGGAAGCCAGTCAACCAGAGATACGAAAGAGAGCCAACATCCTGGACATGCAGTTCCACCACACCCCTGTCAAAGCACGTGGACTAGGACTCCCCCATGTTATGAGAAGAGACAAAATCTAGCACAGTAAATGAACCCCCTGACCCCTTCATCAAAGGCTGCTGAGGCTGGACCCCAATATTTTGCAGTCAGGCCCTGGCCAGAGTAAGATGTGATAAAAGCACATTCAGCCTAGAGCACCAGGCCCCACATGGCTCATAAGCACAGCTCGGAGAAGACACAACTAACGTGCCAAAGGGATTCCAAGGCCACGATGCCCATGAGACAACAATTCCCTTGAAATCTCTTAAGCCACCTGTTCTTACTAATACCCCTCCCATAAGAAGACTGGCACTTATCCTTGACCTTCTGTTTCTTCCTCACAGGATTCCTAGCATGGGGTAAACACTCTGTCATCCACTGACTGCCAGCTTCAGAACCAGATGCACCGGCTGTCCACTAGTCGGGGCTGGATTTCGTTTTGGTCCTAATGCACCCCTCCCCTATTCCTCGTTTCTTAAAGCATGGTATGTGGAATTTCACACCAAAAAGCCAAGTGTCAAGGAAAAAGGATGTGTAGGCAGAGAGATCTCAGAGACAAGCAGAAAGATGTCTTCGGGATTTAGGTGCTGTGGCTTTAACTTCATCAGATATAAAACTGAGTGCTGTGCCTGGAGCCCCCAAAGGAAAAAAAAGACTTTTCTCTTTTTGTTACCAAGGAAATTAAGTGAACAGTTTCACTAAATCAAAGAAGGATGTTCATCCAATGATTATACTGCAGGAGGAGATGGTCATGAAGGAGATGAAACCAACAGACTCAAACTGCCTGAAGACGCTGTCGGAGAAGGCAGTCACAAGAGAGAGAAAACATGGAAACGTGTGTGTGGTCAGAGCCCTGAGGTCCCCTTGGTCTTTCATGGGCTTTAAAGTGATTTACCAGTATTAGTCATTTGCCCTGCTGTGAACACTGTGGATAGAAGCTATCCTGGAGAACTGGGAGGGGGCAGGCCGTCAGAGTAGTCTTTCCTCCCCTGGTTTGTCTCTACACTTGCTTCCTTGCAAACTCCGAGAAATAAGTTTAAGTACCCTTCTCTAAAGAGCTGGGTCATATTCCAGCTGCCACTAGAGGGCAGAGGTAGGACATCTGACAGCTGTCTATTTGCGGTTCTGAAGTCAGATAAAACTGTGTTACTAAGGGTCTCAGAGCTCTTTGAAAAAAGATGGACTAGCAATCTTTGTGGTGCCTGCTAACTGAGGAGGACCCTGGGATCCACTTCTTCTATGGGCTCCAGGGACCAGGAAGAAACTGCTGTTGCTCGAGGAACTGCTACAGAAGCCATCACCAATGAAAGCAGCTGCTGATGAGGCTTGGATTCCCAATAGAGAAGGGGTTCAGCGATAAGGTGTTTAAATTTATGTACTTAAAAACTACTCTAGGTCAATGCAACATGTTTCTACATCTCCAGCCTCACCTTGGCTACTCTTCCCTTTGGCATCCAAGTTTGGTTCACAGCAAACTCTGTGCGTTCTCTTTCTTTCAACTTCAGGGCCTTTGCACAGGCTGCATCCTGTCCTGGAATCCTTTCTACCCATTTGCTCAGCTCATTCCTGCTCATTCTCTAGCCCAGCTTGAACCTCCTTTCCACAGGGATGGTTGGTCCTCTCAGAGTAACCTGTACTATTTGTTCATAAAAGGAATACTATATCTCTACTTACCATCTATCTATATTATTTCCCCAAAGCTGCCATCTTCATGGTGGATCTATCTATACATTGGTCATGATTTTTGTTTATCACACTTTATTAAATGCCAGGTTCCATGTAGGTGCTCTACAAACATTGGTAGAATGAATAAATGCATGTTGGAAGGGATCATCTACCCACATATAATGATACCCCTTTGCAGATGAGTTTGTTTCATGTACAGATAAACAGCTCATTTTCTTGCATAGATAAATGTGTTTATACTGTAAGCCTTCATGCAGGCTTTGTGTAGTTCTGTAAACATGCGCAGTGATGCAAGAGGAAAGATGATGCTTCTCTAGGAAAATACAAGTGAGCGACTGCTACAGGCCATTATAACCAGTCAGGAATGTTTCATCAAAAATCTCCAAATAAATGTGAGTATTTCCATTTAAATAAAAAGTGAACAAGAATAATAATGCCCAGATGAACATAGCTGTACTTTGGAGGTCTGACAAACATCAAAAATGCTTAATGAAATGATGAATGTGGTCTCCACGGTGGCAAAAAAGTTAGTGCTACCCTCTGGATTTTCTTTCTTGAATTTCCAGAAATTTAATCCTAAAACTATAATGAAAGAAAATGCTTATGGGTATCAAAAACAGACACCCATAAGCATTCACCCAGAGACTGCCAGACCTTCTGGGGGCATTTTCTTTGCACTATTCAAGTGGATATCTGTATTGACAAATCATAATTGCTTTGTAACAGGCAGCTGGGCCTATGCTACACTATTGCTTCGTAAAAACACCCATTTGCTTGGAAAGTGCAGTGGGGTTTTATAAATGTAAAGCAATACAACCAATTTTATGGATGTGTTTGTGAAGGCTAGAAACTGAGCTATAAAAGTGTCCGTTAACGGCACGAATACAACTGTTATTAAAAATATGATTCTTAAAGGCATTTTTGGCGTTGCTCTAGAGGGATGGAGTGTAGATAAATATAGTACAGCTGTGACATTTCTACTTTGTGCCTGCATAGTGGAAGCCCATGACTGTTTTGAGTTAGAATCACAAAACGTCTGAAGCTGAAAGGGACCTTAGAAATTATTTTATACTTTAGGAAGCTGAGTCCCATAGAGCTGAAGTAATTCACCTAAAATTCCTAAGACGGCTTGGGGCAGAGTTAAAACTGCTCTGAGGTTTTCTGGCATCCTCTTGTGTTCCAAAGATTCCTTTTATCGACAGCTGCTGCTTTATAACTACTTCAGAGTTCACCAAAATTTTGGAAATGAGGGTGTCAACTTCAAAATACCAGACTGGCTTATCTTTGCTAAAGAGTCTTTTCATTCTGTGGGAAAAAAGGGATATGGCAATTCGGCATCACTTGCCAATGCTAATGCAGCAGCACTAACAATGCGTCGCAGGGTCCCCTGCATCTGACCGACTGGGTCCCCTGAATTGTACTCAGACCTGCCGAGACTTTAGTCTGAACGATAACGGCTCTGAAGGACCAGAGAATCGAAATGAGGAAAACGCTGCCACAGGTTTTCAGGTAGGCAAATGAGAACACAGAGGGAATTACTCTTCAACCTCTAAAAGAGATAGAGCTTTATATTTGTTTCTAAAAGCCTTGTTTGTTTCTATTTTCAGAAGACTTATTTTTTAAAAAAGGAGCAAAGTTGAACAAAAGTCTGTCAGATTGTCTCTTCTAAAAATCCATCAGCAAGTACTTGTTACATAATTGGGATTTTTAAATTTTTCAAAAATTGCCCCAAGGAAGTCATTTTACTCACTTCTCACCCATCTGCATGCCCATTCCTTCTAGAAAACTTACATCAGTACTTCTTACTCTGTACTGGATAAAGGTCCCAGCATTTTGGAGCCGCCCTCCTGCGATGAGCCTGGAAACACAGTGACTCTCAGCAGAGCGCTGCAGGAAAGCCAGGGCAGAGTGAGCTGCAGCAGATGCCGAGATTCCTGTCCGCATCGACACTGGGGGTGTCGGGATGTGTTCGGTATCAAACAGCATTCTCCCTGGGTATTATTGATTTGCTTCTAATCAAAATATTTATGTCACAGTTTGACATAATGTTAAAAGAAGAGGTGAGTTTATGTTTTTCTCAAAGTGGAAGTTAGTTTTAAACAGTCAAGAAATGCATTTCTAAGTGAAATGACCTCTTGCTAAGTAATCTCGGTTCTTCAGATAGACTACAAGGATGATCCACGTTAATTGGAATCTGCCCAGAAAATAGTATTTCTGTTTATATATTTTTGTAATTTTAAATTTTGCTATAATTTCCATCTTACAGAATGTTACAAGGAACATGTATATACTCTTTATTCACATTCACCAATTAATTCCATTTGATCATATGTTGCTTTATTGCTCTTTTTTTCTTATTTATGCACATATGTATATACTTATGTATATGTCTATAAAGACTTTTTCAAAGTAAGTTGGATATATCATGCCCACTTACCCTTAAAGAGGTTCTGGAGTTGTTCTTAAGAAAAATTACATTTTCTCATATAACCATGATATAGCTATCAAAAGCAGGAATTTTAATCTTCATACATACTATAATTTAATCGAGCATCAATATCAAATGTCATCTTCTATCCCAACAATACCCCTTACACTTACTTATTTTCCTCACCCAGGATTAAATCCTGTGTTATGCGTTCAATTAAGTTGTCATGGCCCTTTAGCAGCCTTTCTTTCTGGTTTGTTTTTTTTTTTTTTTTTGGTTTTTTGTCCTTTATATTTGTGTAAAATGTAAAGATTACAGGCCAGTTAATTTGTATAATGTTCCTCAGTTTGAGTTTGTCTGATGTGCCCTGCAAATAATTTTATAAGAAAAGCCTAGAGCTTTTGATTGACAGAGCTGATTGAGAGGAAAGAGTGCTCTTTGATTTGACAGTGAAGAAAGCAATGCTTTGCGTAGATGTTGAGAGAAAAGATATTATTGCACTGTGAGAAATCATAGCCTTGTAAGTCAGGCTAATTAATATAATTTCATAGGTAATTAATTTACATTATATATCATTGTTTTACTGTTTTTAATAATAAACTCATTAAATTTTGTCATTTTTGGCCTCTCATTTCACATTTTGTTTACTGAAAGTTAATTTTTTTAATAAAACTATTTCTTGGATTGACCAAATGTATCCACCTGAGGTTGACAAATTTGTTTTAATCAGAAAGATTTTTTAAATAATATTTGCATAGTGTTTATCATTTTTGTATATATTAACAAGCTTTGTGAGTGGATTGATCTCCAACAACATTCCTGGGATGTGGATACCAATAATTCAAAAACAGAGCACAGCAAACTAAGGCCCACCAGCAAAGAGACTTCCTTAGAGTGACACATTCAGGAAGCAACACTCAGGTTCTGACCTCAAATCCCAGGATTTGCTGTTCTGCTGTTACCAAAAGAAAGGTGGTTGTATGTCTCTTTCTATTTAACAAGAAAGAGACAATGGTGATTCAGTCTCTTAATAGCCATGAGCTAATTAACCTTGATCAAGTTGAGGCATCATCACGCTTCAACTCTAGATGTAGAACTTCAAGTTCAAATGTAACTTGAATCATCACTCCCCCAAAATAGCTGGTTAGCATATCATACTGTTCATTATATACCAGGTGCTCAGGTATACAGGCACACAACTGTATATCTAGCAGGTGCTTCATGGCCAAATAACAATTTTAAAGTCATAATCTCTTAAACATCACCTTATACCTCATTAAATATTAGAGATAGCAATGCCCTCGCCACAGCATTATTTTGAGAATTAGAGACAATGCACATGAATGTTTCTTCTCAGTGGATAGTAGATATTAATAACACTTGCTTTAATTTGGTTTATTTTTATTCATCAAGAGGACTGTATTGATTCACACAGTTAACTTTATATGAAAGAATTTAATTTCCATAATTTAAATTTGTGTAGAAAAAGTGCATGTTTTAAGTATCTTGGCACCACGGTGAGAGCTTAGACTCTGAAACAAGACCACAGGCTCATGTCCCAGCTTTTAAGGCAAATGCCCTTGGCCATGGGCTTTGCCTAAATGGTGACTTTCCAAGTCATTTTGGCAACCAGAGAACTATTAACTTTTTGAAGTGGCAGTATACCAAGCATAATACGATTTTCACTAACAATCCTAGTTTTAGAATATAAGATTGTTATATTCTAAAGTACAAAGAAGCCTGATTCAAACCACAGATTTTTGTATTTGTTTTCTTTCTTTTTTTCAGAAAACGAAATGGGAGACGGAAATGTTCCCGTCAGAGTGGCAGTATCCCAGGCATGACATTTTGATCTATTCTTTACAAAGGACCCCATTAGAGTTCCATAGAAACCCTCACTTTCTATTAAGTCAACAACACCTTTGCTGGCCTTGAGCCATCACCAGCTCTGGAGCATTGAACCAGGAAGCAGTATCTCTGTAAGCAGGCCAAGTAGGCCATGACCTGACAGGCTATAAAGTGGTCATTATCTCCTATTAAATCTGAAATCTGTGCTTTGCATATTTTAAAACAACTATTTAGTTGTGCTATAGAGGTATAGCTGCCAAATGAATAATTAGATTTTTAGGAGACTATAAAGAGGACCAAAATACTTTCTACTGTGCCAAAAACAAAGTCAATTCAGATTTTATTTTCCCTCCTCCCCAGTTTTTATCCTCACTCTCTGGCAGTCAGACCAAAAATATTTCAATAACCAATAAATAGGCTTCTGTCGCACAATAAACTATAGTCTGGGTTGATGTTACACAGAAGCCACAGCACCTTGTGCTCTGCACTGCGTTCTGTTTCCTTGTAGTCGGGTAGAACACGGCGGATGCTCGGCACCTAATATTTGTTCTGATTGCTTGCTGTGATTACAAAGAGAGTTTTATAAAATGGAGAATGACTGAATGAACCACTTCAATGCCAAAGCTCAAGAGAGATTCGCTTTTAAGGTTTAAAATTTAAGTGTTTTTTCCCCCTACTCCCTGAGATGTCTAAGTAACTCATTTCACACGGCTTTAATGGTAGAGATGCGAGTGTCCTTAGGAAGATTTGGAATAGGATTGGAATATAACTATATAAAATATCCTATTAACTCTTGCCCCCTGTTTTACATTTTGAGGAAGACCTTTCACTAAACTCTTGAAGCTCAGTACCTGTGATGTCATTAAACATTTTTCACTTCAGTGGGTTGTGACTCCGGAAAATTTGCAACTACTCTCTTCTGCAGTGGATTAAACTTTCAGGGAATGAATTAAATTGGGTTAAAATGTCTAACAGAGTTTTCAGATGAGTGCTTTATTCAAGTAGCACAGAGACATGTTAACTTTGAAATGAAACTCTAGTTAAGTAAATAACTTTTGTCAAGAACCTATTGCTCAGGTGCTACACTACCCTAAGCCTACTTTATTAATATTGGTTCGCAGTCTTCAGTACAGGCACAGAAAGGAATTTTAAATGCAATTAAAGCTGAGCTAGAAGGCCACACAAGTACATTTTAATCAAAAGCTGAGTTCAAGCCTACTTTACATATAATATGTGCAAAGAAAGACCTCTTTTCTACATTAAGTGTGACTGCATAAATACTGTTTTGAGACAAGCAAATGCATTTCAAGGAGCAATGCAAAGAAAGAACAGTGCCACATCATAAGGAAGGTTATAAGCACCTCAAGAAATATTGTGTCAGGAATATATTAACAGTTATGACTTTTTACACCCTGAATCACCAAGCCAAAATGACTGTGTATATATGTGCATGTGTACACACACAAACCATATGCTTTGTGTGTGTGTATACATATATATATATATATATATATATATATATATATATTTACACGCACATATATATACACACACAACCCCATTTTTTAAATTTATGGCTTAATATTTATTAGAGAAATCTAGAATTCATTACTCTAAAAGTAATTTAAAACCAGACAAATGTATAAAACAAAAAACGTTTGTCATTATTCTACCTTATTCACAAGTGATAACACAAAATAGAGCAAGAAGTTAGGAAATCAGCATGCTCGGAGGCATGCTTAATTCAAGGGAAAGGGTGCATCATGTACAGAGTCGTGCTTTTATGCTCCTTAGGGAGCCTATGAAGGGAAGACAAGTAGAAGAAAGATGGAAGAATCAGGCCAGTTGAGTAAGAGAAGAAATGGATACATTTCCAATCACATTCAAGCAATGACTTTGGCATGTTAAGTGGTTAATAACTGCACACACAGAAGATGGGCGCTGGTCCTGGAGCCTTCCTGCCGTGCTTGTCACCTTTGCAGATGCTGGACCGTAGGTAGGTGAGGAAATTAACCCAGGGGAAGGGCCAGAGGCCTGACCGGCCGGAGTCTCCATCATAGCAGCAGGGCCGGGGCAGGGTGAGGGGGACACTCCAATGGCCCAGGCAGTGGCTATTAGCCAACTAGCACATACACATTTAAATATTTTAACACTGGTGTATACTAGCCAAATGCCCACCCTGTTCTTCTTCATCAGTTACCATTCACTGTTCATCAGCCTAGAAACACAAATGTATCTCAATAACACCCATTTAACCCCAAAAGCCAAGGAATTCAGAATGGCTAAAAGGCAATTGAAAGTTCAGAAACGTACTTTTCATACTTTTAACAAACCCTTAATATCTTTAATATTTACTCTTCTGTAGCATATAGGTAGAATTCCTTTGAATTATTGGTGATATAATAAATTGAATCAAAATCTACTGTACTTAATTATAAATTTTATTAGTTAATATTTTATTAAATGGACCTTTACATGAGATTATGAAAAAAATGTTGGTGTTTTTCCCCCATTGATCCATTCATCCTAGCTCCAGAGTTCAAGATTTAGAAAATTTATATAAGCTAAATTCCTTCCCTAGTGCTTTTTACAAAGAAGTTTAGGTTAAAGTCATATTCCAGGCTGCCCTAAAGGGGATATGACATGACAGGGCTTCCTGATGTTTGGGACGGGGGTGATACTGAAATAAGGTAGCCAAAGTTTACATGACACTCATACTGCTTTACTACTGTAGAAAGCTTTAAAGAATATTTTGAGTAATTTTTTTTACCACCTAGGGATGCCGATCCTTCTCCCTGTCTGCTTTCCCTCTCTGCGGTCTTCACAACGTGAACCCCCATCAGCACTCGGCACTGCAGACACCACCATCACAATATGGATTGTCAATCACATTACGTGTGCCCAGCACTCAATTTTCTAACCAGGACTGCAAGTCTTAGTCACGCTCCTAATTTGGAGTCACAACTTCCTTCATCTCTCACCTCAGCTGACTATTCCTGTTTACTACCTCACTCCTACAGTCTATTGTGTTCAGTTTATGAATTTGCCATTTTCATGACCTAAAATGTTCTTCTGCCCTGGCTGGTGTGGCTCAGTGGATTGAATGCTGGCCTGCGAACCAAAGGGTTGCTTGTTTGATTCCCAGTCAGGGCACATGCCTGGGTTGTGGGCCAGGTCCCCAATTGGTGGCATGCAAGAGGTAAGCACATACTAATGTTTCTCTCCCTCTGTTCCTCCTTCCCTTCCCCTCTCTCTAGAAATAAATAAATAAAATCTTTTAAAAAAAATATTCTCCTGAAGACGTTTATCTGATTTGTTACTTTTTTTTTTAAACTCCAGTTGCCTTCAAATCATGACTCTATGTAACCTTCCCAAATCATTTTACTTGGAATTAAACAGCAACTTTAGCCTTCTTTTTTTCTTTTTTTTTTTTTTTGTCCTTTTCATAACTAATTTTTACAACCTGGCTCAAAAGTTAGAGAGCCACAGTTCCAATTCTGGCTCTGCCATGGTGTGACCTCGAGTGTGACTGCTACCCTCTCTGAGCTTCAGATTGCTCACTGCACAATTGGAGATGCTAATAATATAATCCGTAGGGGGGATACAAGAAGTAAATGAGATAATGTTTGTGACGTCTCTGCTACAGAGTAATTATCTGATTCAGAGCTGTTCCTATTTTAGGGGTCTTCTTAGGTTTTAGTTAAATGCTTAATTTGTGCTTTTCCTTTCTCCCTCATTCTGCTGCAGTCTTACCAAGGGCAAACCAGGCATCTCACTGGTGCATCTTCCCAAGTCGCAGTGGCAAGAATTCTTCATTCAGTGGGTGCTCTTACAACACTGACTGACTTTTCAAAGGAATTTGAACTGTTCATTCGTTGGAGCAGTTGATTTACTTTGCTATCTTAGAGCACCATGAAAATGAGGTAATATGAAGCCTGGAGAGATAACAATAGTTGCGGACTCAACGATGTATTATCTAGATGAGATATTGAAGGTACATTTAATTCAGGAAATCAGCCTCGTAAAAATGTTGGGTATTTTACTTAGAAAAGAAGAGAGAGAACTAACCCTGAACTTGAGCATGCCTAGCTGTGTTCACTGTCAATCTGAACATAGAATCCAGTACCTTGATGCCAGGACCTATGAGGCAATACCAGTACTATGGTCACATCGGCAAGCACCCAATAAATCAAAACCCAACTCTCACCTTTCTTTTGACAAGGGGCAACCTTGAACTTTCAGAAAACAAACAAACAAACAAAGAAAACAATATGATCAAGTAGAATTTCTGGTTGTGAAGCCAGAAAGTAAATGGCAGGTAGTATAAACAAAATTGTCTCACAATTGGATGGCATTCAAACCAGTATCCCCGACCCCAGCCCCTCTCTGCATTAGCCCACCTTCCATAGGGTGACCATATTATTCTTGCAAAAATAGCCTTTCAACATGCCACTTGTCTATCGAAACAGTCCGTGGTTTTCCTAATCTCTGTAGCACATTTCTTAGCCTGGCATTCAAGTTCCTCAAGGATCAGGCTTCTCTTTACCCAGTCCTGTTCCCTCGTATCATTAAAATGTATCCTCAGTTCTTCTCAGTTCATTCTCAGCAATCTCTTTAAATCAAGTCTTTATTTGTGCCACCACAATCTGCATCCCCACTATATGCGAGTCCCCAAACGTGCTACACACACACACACACACACACACACACACACCTACTCACACTCTCACATCCTCACAACATACCCCTATTTCCTACGATTCTGTGCAGTCCTCAGGCCCAGAAGCAGTCTGCCTCCAGTCCAGGATCATGCCAGGCCACGCTGACCCCCCTTTTGCTGAGCCCACACAGGCCTCTCTAACACCTCTTATTCTGACACTGCTCGCAGTCGGTCCAAACCATATTTAGTTGGAATGTCCTAGCTCCCCAACCAGATTATGAGCCTCTAAAGGAAAAGAAGTTGCTACTTTCATTTCAACTTCCATGCCCGCCTCAGTGATAGTCTCCTGGAAGGATACAGTAAATCCTTTGATGAAAAATCATACTATTTTGCACTAAAAGTAAATATGTCTCACCCATGGCTGTACCAGCCACAAAATAATATTTGATTGATTTCAAAGAGAAAACAGAGAAAAGGCAAAGAAAACCAACTTTACAAACATCTGGAAGGGTACTTGGGTCGATAAATAGATATGTCAATAAAGTTTTTGTTTTCATACCTAGGAGTTTCGAGTATCTAGGTCACTCAGAGGTAGTCATTATTTGGAAATAATTTATTCTTCAGTTTTCCTTTTTACTAGGAACACTCATGGGATATGACTTGAAAGTTATTTTGCTTTATCTAAATTGAAAACTGCTGAATATCGAGGTGTAGCAGAAGGCTGTGGGAAATAAAATTCATTTTCCATGGAATACAGTATCCTTGCTTTATCACAAAACCATGTTTGACATGCTCCATTCAATAACCACATAGGTAAACTGGAAAAGATTTATGTTGGCAGTTGATTACACTTGGCCTTCAATGCCATTTGATTAACAGGCTTCCCCTTGAGCCTGTTTTACTGAAAAAGAATTCAAGGTTTCATCCCCCCAATCCTAGGAAAATACACCTTTTTAAAATGTAAAATGTGAATTTCACAAGAAAGAAAATGAAGCTCACGCATTAGTAAACCACTCTCCGCCTTTACAAGGAGTCTTGATTAAAAGACAAAAATCCACCGCAAGATTTCCAGACAGGCATGGAGGCCCATTTGCTCTAGCTGCCTGGAGACTTTTTAATAGCTGGCACTTTGAGCTTTTAATGAAAATCAGGTTGAACAGTGTGGTACCCGGAAGCTGCCCAATGCGACTGTCTGCCAGAATAAGCTGCTCAACTTACAGACCCCCTCCTCTTCCAATCAAGAGCTCAAACACCCCCACAAAGACTCAGAATTGTTCTTAAAACCAATGCTCATTCTTATGAAGAAGAATTTTAAAATATCAATACAGCCACTGCTTAATTGTTCAATTCTGTTCATGGGGCAAAGGAGATTCTTTTCTGACCCCTGCAGTGATTAATTTATGCCCTGAAGCATAAGATTTGATTACCCCTCTCTTAACATGTATAACATGTGAGCCTTATTACTGGTTATAAAATTATGCAGCCACCATAGTTGGTTCAATGGCCTCCTGAGGCAATAAGTTCAACTATTTGGCTGCCTGCTGGGAAAGACATATAGCCTGATATTAGCTCAGAATTTACCTGCTACTTGTTTTATCAGTACATGTTTGATGTAAGTGATTTCTAAATTCCCAGGAAATTATTGTACCTAGTAAAAAAAAAAAAGAATAGAAGAATAATTTGTCCAGAAAGAACTTAAACCCTCATATTCACCAGTGTTCTCTTGAACTGCGATGTTTTGATTGACGTGAATGTTCTGATTTAGTCAGAAATCTTTTGAGTTTTCCACTCTTGTTTCAGATCTTTGTAAAACACATTAGCCCATGTTTCTGGCCCAGTGAGTCCAGCATAATGTGCTGATACAATTAATACTTTTCTGATAACCGTAATCCCCAGAGTGCCTCAAGATCTTCATACTAAACATCAGTGACGTTGCTCAGAAGGATAAACGGCAAAGAGGGAAGGGTCTAGGTTTGCAATGTTCAAATCATGTTTCAAATCCTGGAAATATTTAGGCTGTTTATGTTGTTGTTATTTATTTATGTTTCATCTTATTTCACAAAAATCGAAGGCATCCAATGCACCACACAACTTTTTTTTTTATTGAAAGTATTGGGTGAAATGAAAATGTGGATGACACCCCAATGAACAAGTAAAAGAGCAAGTAAAGTACTTTTTAAAAAGCCTGACATATGGTGCTCAGATCCAGCACGGCTGCAAGATGTGACCGAGGCATAGAGAGAAGCAGGATCAACCACACAATTCAGTGTTCAAAAGATTAAAAGACAACTATAACAACAACAGGAAAAAAAGAAAAAACACCTTGTTTTAGAGAAACATAAGCTTTTTTCTTGATTACGTATAGTCATAATAATTTTATTGTTTCATAATAAATAAGTTATGGTAAATTAATTTGATGAGGATTCTCATAGAAAGGACACTACTGTCCAGTGTGTCTCACGCTTGAACGTGCATGTGGTTCATTTGGGGATCAGACTGAAAGGCAGGCTCTGACCCAGTGCATGTACAGTTGGGTGCTGGGATTCCGAATTTCTAATAAGCTCCCAGGTATTGCCAATGTGCTGGTTTCTGGACAGCATGCTGAGTAGCAGGATATAAAGCCTGTTAAGGATATCTTGCTAGCAAGTCATCAATAATGAACTCAGCTTCCTGTAGCTTCCCTCCTAGTATGCCAATGGCATGGCATCAATTCAGTAAACGTAACCCTGTACAGGTAATTTGGTGACGGGAAGTACAAAAACATGCATCCCAGGCACACCCTATCTCTTAATGTCTACTTTGGCCCGAAGGCAAAAGTTAAAACACCTAAATAAGCAAGGGGTGAAAAACCTATTTTCCTCTATAGTAGTTGAATGAAAGAATGAACAGGCATTAAGTCCCTCATACCTGATGATTTTTCTGAGTGAAGAAAATAATGAAGAATTCTTTCTAGACTATGATTTGGTTCTTTGTCACTATCACGATTCAAAATGTAGGACAAATCCTTTGTAATAGCATGTTATAAATATTTTCATTTTAAAATTACGACCATGAAAATCTGCATATTAATACATATGAATGAATATTAAATTATTTAAAGATTTATGTTTTTATTGGAACATTTCAGGCATTGATCATCTTCAAAAGAAAAAATTGCTTTTGGTGGTGATAATTAAATAATTATTCTAAACTATGTAAAAATAAATAAAAAGAAAATATTTAAAAGTAAATTGTTTCTAAAGTAATTTATTTCATTTTGAAGTGAATTATGAAACAGTAGTATTACAAAGGTAAAAGAAGTCTCCTTTTAGTTCATCACCACCAAACCAGTATTACAAGAGATATTTAAAGGTCTTCTTTAAGAAGAAGGAAAAAAAACATAAAAATATAAACAATAAAATGGCAATAAATACATATCTATGGGTGAAAAAGGTAAAAGGATTAAGAAGTTCAAATTGGTAGCTATGGAATAGTCATGGAAAAGTAAAGTAGAGCATAAGGAATACAGTCACTAGTACAAGGGAGAGCAAAAGTAGGTTTACAGTTGTTAGTATGCAAAACACAGAGTTTATTCTTGGGTTATTATTTATTAATTATTGCGTTATTTTCCATACAAACAACTGTAAACCTATGTTTGCCTACCCCTGTATTGTAATAACCATGTATAGCATCAAAGGGGTACCAGATTTATGGGTGATTACTTAGTAAGTCATATATGTCTAATCACTTGGTTGACACCTGAAACTAATACAATTGTATGCCAACTATAATTGAAAAATAAAAAATTATTTAAAGTAAAAAATAATAAGCCTCCTGTTAGAAAAGGTGGGATGGAGGCTTAGGGAGGTTAGGGGACTTTCTTAAGGTCACACAGCTAACAAATCCCAGAGGCTGACTATGAGACCAATGCGTATCTCCCACACACAGCTTTATTGCCGTTATTCCAATTGACTGACAGACTCTAACATTATTGTGATCGATACTGTGGCAACAATAGGAAAAACGGAAAGAAGAGTGTATTTCATTCACTCACTGAATATGTATTGAGAACCATTAGTGTGTCAGTCATGGACTTGGGACCTGAAAGGCATCATGCAGTAATGGATAGCATTGCCAGCTCCGCATGGGACACCCAGCTTAGTGGAGGTGAACATGTACTTATCATATGACCTTGTAATAGGAGCCTGAGGAGAATTATGCTACAAATGCTTAAAAATGTTGTCAGGAATTAAAGGAGGTGATGCTTGAGCTGAGTTTTGAATGTTGAACACACTTTGGCAAGGTAACACAGAACAGCTGGGTCTGCCAAGAACACAAGGGTGTGGAAGAGAATAATGTGTTGAGTAATGCTAAGTAAGTTCCTTTTTACTATAGGAAATATGGGACAGGAGAGAGTGAAAAGCTAGAGAGAGATGGAAATCAAAGACACAAACAGGTTTCTAGCTTAACAGGAACAGTCGACCTAACGGAGTCACTAAGCTCTGTGCCAGCGTTCTCTCTGAGGACAAAGCAAGGCAGAGAGGAGCTCTGACAGAACCCAAGGGAAGACTGTGAAGATGCACGCTGATCCTGATAGGTTGCTCCTGCTGCCGGTGATCTTTGCAAACTGTTACAAAGACGAAGCCATCTTTCGGGTCAATAGCTGGGCACCAGGTCCTAGGTGCCCATATTTTTGTTCCTATGAATATCTTGATAATTATCTACATCCAGAAAAAATCCATGCAGGTAAGAAAATGCTTCATACTAGTTTGTCCCTGCGGCCTTCTACTAATGCTCTTACCTTAAGTCTAACTTGAACCTTGCCCCTCCATAATTCCAAAGTCCCCAGTGAATGCAGGCTTACAGAAGACACAGTCTCAGGGGTATTCTGCCCGTTCATGTATTTTCAATGCCTGATGAAAGAAACGTCCTTTGGAATCTTTCTGGGAATATGATGTGCATGCGTGGTGGTAGTGGTGGCGATAGCAGTGCTAATGGCTGGGAGAAGATCGATTGTAACAGACATACCAGATAATCAACCACAAAAATATCTATTACTTCCATATGCTTTTGATAATTTTTCCTATTATTGTCCAACAGTTCTAGAATTTCAACCTCATTGAATGTAGGCTACCCTTAAGTCTAAGTTTTGGTTAAGTAACCAAGTATATTTTTAGGACTAATTTTAACTGCACAAACTAACCCTAAGTCATAGATTTCTACCAAGTTTACCATATCAATAAGTAGAGCATTATTCAGTTATATGTTTTTCCTCTTTAATCTAAAACTCTTAGGAACTATTCAATATCATCCAATACAAATTAGCAAAATCTCACAATTATTCTGGAATATAAGCTATCTCATCCTGTATCAGACTTTATTCTTCCTTCCCTGGACTACTCTGAGATCTGGTTTTGGTTATAGGTCTAGAAGCAATAAGAGGTGTTTGGAATGAGTCTTGGGAAAAATGGGCATCCACTTACATGGCAAGTGCCCCAGGTTAACTAATGACAGGAACACGGTGTCTGTTTTCAGTGAGGTCAAAGCAAAAAGAAATAGGGAATCTTTTAGAGCTGCCGCGAATACTCTCCAGTTCTCTAACAGTGATTTGAAACAAAAGTTTAAAACATGAGTTTGTTCTTTCTTTTATTTAAGCTTCCCAGTGTTGTCATAAAAAGACATACCTCCCCATTGTCTTTATAGTCATTATAATTACCATAAAAGTCAAGTTAAGCATCCATTTGGTCCTCTACACCTTGCTCCAGTAGACACTCCATTTCGATCAACCACAGATAATAGTTTCAATGTATGCCATTGCATACCATACACAAGGAGTTCAGCACTGCTTTCAAGCAGAGTATAACCAAACCCATGCCAGAGTGTGGCCTTTGAGACTGTGTTTCCGTGGACCACTCCTGATACAAAGTATATGGTCATCTGGCACTTTGTCAGGAAAATAGAAGCCAAACCCAGTATTTCAACAGACAGAAAATAGCATAAGGAATTGGTTTCATAGGTGTTTAAGGGCTGAAATAGCACAAAGGGAACCCTAATGTAACATGGACATAAGAGGTATAAGAAGTAGCTACCACCACTGCAGCTAGAGAAGGACAGGAGAGGAATGTGGTTATCGGAACCTAGGGGCTGACAGGGAGACTGGGTCTCAGAGCTCTGACAGAGGCCCTGCCTTTCTGGTGTGATGTTTCTGAAAATGTGTGGTGAGGCTGGTTCAGGGAAGGCCCGAGGAAGCTTCTATTCAACTTCTATTTCTAAGTTTTCTACCTTCTACAGCACGCAGGTATTACCTCCCTAATATCTAGTCTCCCTCATGTTCCCCCACTTAGAAGAGCCTAACCAGAAGCCAACTGGTAAAGAGCAGAAAGTGACGGAGTGCTAGCTCCAGAGCCAGAAATCAGAGTGTGGAAGGCTGGCTTCAGAGCCAGGAGACAATGCTTGGTTACCAGTGCGCATTTCACATGAAGAAAACAAAATCACAGAGAAATGACATGGGGCTAGGAACTAGGCTTTAGTCTCAGCCACATCGCTAATGAGCTGTAAGAACTTTATCAGGTAATTTCACCTTTTGGAGCATGTTTCACCTTAAAAAATCACTATAACAATACCACCCATGCCTTCCTCACAGGAGGCGTAATGGAGGTGAACGCACTTGGAATAAGTATAGAGTACTACATAATCATAAGCTTGTCTCACTATTATTATCCATACTAAATGGAGCCAGGAAAATAACAGATGAATGAAATGCACAGAAAATCTTAAAATCTTCTTTTAGACTGTTTTATATTCTTTCCCATCTAACCACGCTTTACAGGGCACACGCAAAATAGCTCAGCAAGCTCCACGTCGCTCGCCTTTATGGAGATGCTAACAAGCAGTAATGCAAATCCAAGGGCAGTACCTGGAAGAATAATAGAATAACAGGAGCTTAGCTAATTCTCCAAATGAATGGCCAGTTGGAATAATGAAAACATAGACACAAACCATTTATACATAGCTGGTTCCTCTTGAAAGCTGAATTTTAAAACTTGATGATTCCCTACAGAAATTGTATAAATAAATAGTAGGCCAACATAAAACAAATAACAAAATTTGGAATACAAAGAGCTCCCTTCTGTTGTTGACACTGAGGTCATGAATAATTATTTGGGAAGGAAATAGCTAACAGATAAATTGGAGCATTCGATTCAATAACTTTGCAAGTTAGGAAACCACAAAATTAAATAATAAAGACTATAACACTTAGAAATGCCTACCAGAGATTTCTGGGTATTTATCCACAAAGATTCAGAATTTCATTTCAAACCAGACATAATTAACAGACTTGATGATTATTATTTTAGAATTTTAGCTCTGCTGAGTTAAGCTGAAGAATCTCTCTAAAAGCATATGAGCAGTCATTCATTCAGCCAACAAATATTCACTATCTTCTTTGTAGAAAACCCAGGGCTCTGAGGACACAACACTGGGGAAGAGCGCCAACACCCACACAGATGAAGACAACCCCAGGAAGTGCTGAGATGCAGCGGGAGAACAATTAACTTTACCTGACGGCTCTAGGAAAGGATTCTCGAATGTGACATTTAAGCTGAATCTCAAAAAGTTAAATCAAGTTTGCAATTTAGAAAGTTGTAAAAGGGCAGTAAAGAAAAAGGCAGCTGCACTGCGAAGGCAAAGAGTCATGAAAGACAGCACCGTGTTAGGGGGACAATGAGAGGTACTGTGCTGCAGGGATTTAGCATGCAAGAGTGGGAGCGGAACGTACAGGCAGCCAAAAGAGATGGCCCTGGAGAGGCAGTCAGGGCAAATGAATGAAAGAATTTGTTACCACACTAGGGAGTTTGAACTTGTTTCTGTGGGAAGCAGAGCCCCAATGACATCTTTAATAGCATATTAAAATAATCTATTAATTTTCACACTACAGCTTGGATACTAGTATAGACGTTGAACTTTATTAGAGATAATCTGGGGTTAAGGAGAACTATTGAAGTTGTCCAGGCAACAGACAGGAGGAGCCATGTGCTAAAGTCGTGGATGCGAGAGTAAAGAAGAGGACTGTGGTCTGGAGATATTCCTCACGTACGCCAATAGGTTTCTGAATGAGAGGAAAGCTGGAAAGATGATTCAGAGGTTTTGACATTGGGAGACCAAGAGTTGAGAGATTGGTGAAATTGTTCTCTCAAATAGAGGAGTCAGTAAACTTTTTCTGTAAAGGTCCAGATCTTAGGCTATTTTAAGCCCTTGAGAGTCAGAGAGTCTTCATCACAACTATGCAGTTCTGCGATTGTAGACAGAAGCAGCCATGGGTAATACATGAACAAGCAAGTGTGGCCTAGTTCCAGGAAAACATTGTCCATGGACACCGAAATCTGAATTTCACCTAATGTTCACATGGAATGAAATAGTCTTCTCATTTTCTTTTAAAGGTATAAAAACCATTCTCACCTTTCTGAAATTCTATGCAAAAATAGGCAGTGGGCTAGTTTTGCCCCAAAGACAACAATCGTTGGCAAATTTCTACAATAGAAAAAACATGAGAAGAAACAGCATTCAGGTTAAGCGTAAGGTGCTGGGGGACATCCAGGTGAGGATGTCCAGAAGGCAGGTATTCATGTCTGGACCTCAGGAAAGGGAGCTGTCCCAAATGCTCTAGAGATACCATTCTTTACAGCCATAAAGGACCAAAACTGTGAGAAAGCAAATGCAATAGAAAATGAAAGACCATATAATAGCCTAAGGCTGCTTTAAAAGTACTTTTTAATTGCAGGTAAAGCAACATTTGAGGATTTTATATTCTCCAACCCAGACACTTATCTCTATAATAGGCAGTTAGAAGCCAAGGCCAAAGAGCTAAAGCAGTTATGACAGAGCTTATAAAAGTAACGAAAGATGATGGAGTGCAGGAACTGTCCGAGAAACAAACAATGACTCATCCTTTATGGGCGAAAGACAGAAATGAAGCTGGATTTAATTTTAGAAGTGGAATTGCATTTGTTACCTGTCAAACACTGATGGAGAAGATACACAGAAGTCATAGAAACCTCCTTATTAGGCAGTAAGTACTGCTACTCCACAACATTATGCGTGTTAAGTAATATTCAAACCACTCATAAATGGCCCTAAACAGGAATATTTACAATTCAATCTGGTAAAGAAAGGATGGCAGAGCTCCCCATGCCTCACAGGAGAGCTGCAGACAGGTCTTCCCTGCCTTCACAGGCAGAGGAATGAGAAGTTCATTTATCTTGAGCTTTCACCATTCATTTGGTTGAGGCATCGTGTTTCCAGTCCATGCTGGATTTTTAACAGATGAAATATTTCCTAAACCAAGTAATTTGATTCTGTGCAGATAGTAACCACAGGCAGTGTAATTAATTTCTTTTATATCTTCAACGCAGTAAGTGGATCTTCCCTTTCTATCCATAAGACAAAGCCAGACACAAATCACCGTGAAAAGCAAGGTGCAACATGAAGATTAAGAAATCTCTTATGATGTTGTGAATCCAAGCTATTCATGCCTCACAATAAAGGGGGAATGTTAAAAATCGATCTTTTAATACTGTGTCAATTTCCACCGTAAAGTGGGCCAAACAGAAGAAAACAGATTTGGTATTTTAACTTCTGTTCTCCTCATTGTCAAAACCTTAAAAAAAATCCTTTGAGATAGTAACAAAGCATTGTTGATATGTTCCTGCATGACTATTTATATTTTCCTTAAATGTTGCAAATTCTTACAACATTAAAATTAAAATGCTTTGGTGATGGTCCCTAGAACTATAGGTCACAAAACTGTCATATTGGTTTAAGATTACTTTTTTACATGAGAATTGCTGCCAAGTTAAATCCCTAGTATTCCTCTACCAGAACAGTAATACCAGTGGTACTTCATAAGATAACAGATTGACACTGAAAAGAATATTTTACTAGGTGAATTTCTACCAAGGGAATATTAGAGATAAAAACTGAACAGCTTTTCCAGCAAATAAGTATTTGTTTTAAAAATCTTAAAGTAAGAATCTATATGTGTTTTCTATTGGTAATAGTCATGAAACATTTACCTAACAAATATGAGAGAAGCTTGTAATAAGAGGAAGATAATTAAAAACAAATAGAAACATATTTTCAAGTTTAAATTAGAAACCATGATAAAATCTAGCCTTTTTTTACGAGCCATCCCAACAACAAGTGAATAAAAGCCACAATCTGAATTTGTCCTTCAGATAATGGACCAAATAATTATTATATCTGCCCTTACCCTCCAAGTTCAATTAATTTAATCACTAAATTGGCTGAATTAACAACTTTATTTTATTACCAGTAGAGATACAACTTTAAAATACCTTCCTCAGGCCAAGAATTTTAGCAGGACATTCTACCATAATGAATAAACTTCTGAAAATAAATTCTTACACTGATGGGTATGATGCAATTAATACAGACTATGGAGACATTCTGAGCTAGATTCAAAACCAGCCTCTGTGGATAATTAGCTATGTGTTCTTGGGAAGTTTACATTAATTTAAGAGCCTATTGGGTCTAATTCTATCTAGCTAAACATTAGTCATCACCAGAAACCTAAGCTTTCCAGGTTATCTATCATTACCTAGATCTGTGGCTCTCAATTTATCAGAGCCATGGGCTCCCTTGATAAAACAATAGTTTATCACTCTGAAATAAAGAGTAGTCAGTATTGTAAGTCACACATTTTTTCAAAATATCAGTATAGAGTCCCATAAGATGTATTTCAATCTGTAAATGTATTGATATTATTCTGCAAGACATGTTGGTGTCAGATGCTGATACCTATATGTAGAGCCATCAATAAGATGACAACAACAAATGCAGACAGATGTGGATATGAGATACTGGCCACTTAAATACTACAGGCGGCATTGCCATCAATGACTTGCTTTTGCAAACTGGTGAACAGCTATTTGCATAGTTGTGAATGAGACAAGTGCAGTATTTTCTTCAATATGCACAAAATTTACATTCCTAGAAAATTTAGTGCAAACGAAAACTATGTGCAAAAATTATATTATGTATAATATATAACTGTAAATAGGTTTCCACCTCTATGACTTGCCAACTGGGTGTTCAAGGATCACATAAATATGAGCAGGAAAATGTGTGATCGTGTAGAACTCACCCACACACTGTAAGATGTGTCCCATCCCTGCCGCTACTAGTCTTTTCCCAGCTCTTCAACTCTTGCTCCCTGCCCCACCCTCTCTGCAGCAATTCTTTGCATGACAGTCAGAGCGAGCTTTTAAAAAATGTTAATCAGACTGTTACTTGGACTATACCCACGAATGATTTCCAGTCACACTTAGAAAACAGTCCAAACGCTTTTGCCTGTCCTCAGGCCCTGAACGATCCTGCCTGTAGCCAACCTCTGTGATCTCATTTCTACCAGTGTGCTGCTTGCTTCATGTTCCACACACACAGACTCTCTTGCTGGTCCTAAAGCTCATCCAACTAATTCCCAATTCTGGGCTTTGTATGTATGTGATCTTATCGCTGCCTGTCTGTCAGGAAACTCAAAGGTAGGGTAGTAGAAATAACAACGCAGGGAAGTCCGATGATAACAACCTGGTAAGTGAGGGATGGCAAGGTGTTCAACAAGCATTTAAGTCAGCAGTAAATTGACTTCCACTTCACTGATGAAAACATAATAATAATAATAATTCTGGTAAACAAACTGCATTCTATAAAGAAGTGAGTCATGATAAGGCCCGGCATTGAAAACTGTCTCTATCAATAATTAACTGGGTGATTTTGACCAAGATATTGTACTAAGCCCAGTTCCATCATCTGTGACATGGAGATAATAATCCCTAACTCTTAAAAAGATTTGGGAGCATCACATGAGACAGGATGCATCACAGAGCCAGCCCCCACAGAGCTCTTAAATTGCAGCTATTATTGTTACAGGGTGACGCTCCCACCATTACAAACATTAAAAGCACCTTATTCTAATTTCAGATTCAATATAAAAGGAAGTTTAGTTTAATATTAACAATGAATATTTCATGTTTTTTCTAAAAGAAGTGTTTTAATAAAACTCAATACCCTAGTTCTGCCAGACATCGCAAATTATGTCCTATGCTTTTGAAAGTCTGAACCATCTAATATTTGGTTTTAAAGTAATACGGTATTCAGAAATTTTCTTTGCTAGATGGACTGATTAATCAATATAACCCCAAATACTGTTCCAAAATTTTCTTTTTTAACTTAATTTAGCCTAGGATTTTATGCCATATTCTCATTTTCTTCAACTTTTTTTAGTTGTATACCTCTTAGAGTTAGCAAGCTATACGAAAGCAGGA
The DNA here is from genome assembly GCA_004026765.1 of Micronycteris hirsuta. Classification (NCBI taxonomy): domain Eukaryota; kingdom Metazoa; phylum Chordata; class Mammalia; order Chiroptera; family Phyllostomidae; genus Micronycteris; species Micronycteris hirsuta. Next base: position 70,428 of record PVJI01005466.1, read on the forward strand.
GCTATTTTGTGAGACTGCTTTATGTGAATTCCTAGGTACTTTGTGGTGAGCAGTGGGTTGGTACAGGGAGGGGAGAGAGGTGAATGTTAAAAGTGACTGACATTTGTTAATTATAACATTATGAATGCCTTCGCTTTCCTGCTAGAACGGGTAATAATCAATGGAATCAAATATCACCCTATGAAGAAAATAGATATGTTATTATAACTGGTTAAGCAGAAATGAAATATTCAGAATTCACAGTTTCATGGTTTCTCCAATCTGACAGGTGCTAGGAGTAGATCCGGACTAAATTTTCAGAGAGCTTTTTTCTCCACCGTATGGAAAGGTTGAGGAATGAAATCACCATCCTCGAAAAATGCCATCCCAGCAGTTCCCCAGCACTTTTGTTTGCTGGGACATGGAAAGCTCATTTTTCTCAAAGGAAGCAGAGGCTCTTTGACAAGCACACATGACTTGGGTGGCAAGGTACGAGTCCACCCTCCCCCCAGGTGCACACAACAAGACGCCTGAGTCACAGAGACAACTGTTCATTGCGCTTGGAAGAGAGAGGAGCCATGAATGTTCTCCCGCATCACAAACACTTTTGTGGCATGCAGTGTGCGGATTCTACCCACAAGAGTGCATCTGGTTGGCCCCAGAATGTCCTAGGAGCAAAAGGTCATAATGGGTATCCCCCTCTATCACGGCTTACTGGTAGACTTATTGCATATTTGGAAAACAAGATACTGTGTTTTTCAGGAGGTCATTTTCTGGACTTGAACTTTCTTTCACAGATCACTGAATTTTCCAAAGATATATCTGGAAAATATATTTGAGCAATTTTATTACCAATTACATACTGAAGGACCAGATGAGTAACAAGAACCATAAGTAGTGTGACCATACCATTTGTTGTTCAAACCAGGACATTTGAGAGCAAAAAGGGAAACTATTAATAATAATGCCAAACAGAAAGGAAGAATTCATGTCATTATCTTAGAAGTAAAATAGTTTAAAACAAGCACATACATTTATGCAAACTTAAAGACTAAAACTTGACTATCGTCGGGGGTGGGGTTCTATGATGAAGAAGAAGTAGTAATAAGATACGAGTTGAAGAAAACAAAATAGAAAAAATATTTATTGATTGCCTGCTTTGGGCCAAGCTTTTAAACAATAAAAACTCCAATGATATGTACAGTAGTGACAACAATCTGTGACATAAATATTACTCCCACTTTACAGATAAGGAAACCAAAGTTTTCAAAGGTTAAGTCTCTTGCCAACAACACTTAGATAAAAAGGCATAAAGTACAGTATGCAGAATACAGTCAACTATATTGTAATAACTATGTACACAGCCAGGTGGGTGCTGGAAATATCAGAGGGAATGCTTCATAAAGTATATGACTGTCTAACCACTATGCTGTTCACCTGAAACTAATACAAAATAATGTTGAATTCAAACTGTAATTGAAAAATAAAATTTAAAGAAAAGATGGAACTTGGATTCAGACACTGTGCCAACTCACTAAATTTTTCCCGAGGTCACTGTGATTCAGGCATTGTATCCCTACTTTATAGACAAGGAGACGAAGACGGAGACTGCGTGCTGTCGAAGGACTCACATGCAATGTGAAGTGTGCGTTCAACTCTAACGTCAGTGTTCTTTCTACCAAAATGTTGACTTGGCCTTGATCAGACACTGAGGTTTTGTTTGTTTGGTTGGTTTGGTTTGGGGGTTTTTGAAGGCATTGGGGAGTGAAACTCTTCCCCTCTTCTTACCTTGACTGTGCTGAAGCTCAGTCCCCGTGCTAAACTTTTCTCTTCTTGACCTCTCACTTGCCTTTTTTTTTTTTTTTTATCTCATTTTCTTAGAGCTCCTTCTAAACATTTAATCAAATGTCAGACCTGGGCTTGTTCAAACCCTTTGCTTACTAGTAAGGAACTTCCATAATTGATCCTTTACATCACTTAGTGGGCTGTGTTTTGTCTAAAGGTGGCTTGTTCAAATCCCCTTCTTTCTTATCAAACTCATTCAGCATGTGTCATTTCATCCTCCAAATCAACTTATCTACAGCATCTCTTTCTCTCATACTTGCCCTTCTCTTAACTTGACTTGGAAATTTATCATAACCCTTTTCTATGCAGTGTGAAAACCTATGAACTACATTGCATATACAAATGATGTGGACAGTTAGGCTGATACAAAGCTCTCCATCGGTATGAGCAGATGGAGGGTCAACTATGGGGAATATTCTCACAGCATTGTATAAAAGTTTCAGCAGTGCTATTTTCGACAACAGGCCAAGAAAACTAAGGAAGGAAGAGGTAGTATAGCAAGGGCATATAGAAATTCTTCCTGAGTTCTTACTCAGGAAATCTTGTTCTGTTAATAAGAAACAAACAATCTTCTGATGCCAGTATTGATTTTTATATTCACATAGACTGTATTCTAAAATCAAAGATTTTATTTTATTGATTTGAGAGAGAGAGAGAGAGGGAGATTGGTTGTTCCACTTATTTATGCATTCATTGGTTGATTCTTGCATGTGCCCTGACTGGGGAACAAACCCACAACCTTGACAACTGAGTTACCCAGCCAGAGCTGAAATCAAATATTTGCAAAGCAAGCCTTCCTCGTTCTGTCTACTTCTCTCTATCTCTGTTACTAGCACCTTAGTGCAAGTCACCACCATCTCTCATTGGTGCAACAACTTTTTGGTGGTCACCAGACTTACACTCTTGCTTCCATATGGTTAATTCTCCAACCACCATCCAGAGTATCTTTTAAATAAGCTCATCAGATCATGTCACTTTTTTATGTAATACCCTTTCATTACATCCCACAGCACTTTGAATAAATATGAACTGCTTATACTGCCTTTCAAAACCACGACAAGACATTGCAGGCCCTTTCTGCTGCTCATGGCCCTCTCCTCCTTGCCCACTCAAGTCTCCCTGACCTTCTTTCAGTGCCTGGAATGTGCCCAGCTGATTCCCACCCCATGGCTATTGTGCCCACTATTCCTACTGACTAGAAGAGTGTCTCCCCAGGTGGTGGCTTTGCTGGTACCCCTTGTCACTAGACCCATTGTTGAAAGTCACCTTCTCTGAAGTCATTTTTTAACCTACAGGGCATCCACTCTCTCGGGCCCTTACATAGTAATCTCCACACAGCACTTAATGCTCTGTCATGTTTTTTTTTTAACTGACTTGTTTTGTGGCTGTTTATTGCCATCCCCCCCCCATGAAAATGTAACTCCATCAGAATAAAGAAAATGCCCATCTCATCCACTGCCGTGCTCCCCACGTCCAGACGAACATCCGGGACACAACAAGATTCAGAAAGCATTTGGTCAATGAATAAATAAGTCAGCCAATATATTTGTGAATGCTTGCTTTACCTTTGTGTGACAATTGTAGGGAATAAAAAATTATATTTGGTATAAAATATTTTATTATAATTATTTGTGGCCTTTTAAAACTATGTTTATCAATGTCAAAATATGCAAGTTCCTTGATTGTTGCTTGTTGGGGTGACTTCAAAAAGTTCCAGAAAGAACTGACTGTAACTGCAAACTCTTGCAAGGACTTATTTTTTAAGATAAGCAATGCCTATAATCTGCACTTTTAGGAACACTTGATTCTTAATTGGGGCTGTGACCAACATTGGTTTAGGAAGATTTCTGATAGCACATCAATTAAGGGACATGAAATCCTACCCCTAGGATGTTGTTGTGTCCGCCCCAATTGAACAATGTAATATAATATATGGTTAGGACACCTTAGCTCTAGGGAGCTAAGATTTCATTGAAAGCGCAGAATAGGTTGAGTGTCCATATTGAATGCTTGCTTACCAATAAAATGTTTCATTTTAAAAATAACACTCAATGGAAAGGTAGCAGGCAGTTCCTTAAAGAAAATACTCTGTCTTTCAACAAGGTTGAAAAAAACACTAGGGCTGAGTGGGCCATATGTCACCCTAACCAATTAGGGTCACAGTCAAGTGATTTTCCCAGTACTTAACTAAAAAGAAGTCTCTGGAGGAAAGAAGTAAGTCACTCCTTGAGGAGACCTTGTTCAAATCTGGATGGATTGCAGAGGAGCAGTGCAACAGCCTATGAGCACAGACACTCAGCCAAGCTGGGCAAAGGTAATACCTTCCCAAAGTCAGTTACCTATAAGCAAGAGCGCTGGATGTGGGTTCAAGTTCACACTGCCTGTGATCTCAGTAAAACTCGAAGGAGAGCATCAAGTCACGAGGCTTACAGAGCTATCATAAACAGGGCAGCAAAAACATACTCGTAAAAGCTAAAATATCAATAAACAGAAATAACCAAAGTTATTTACTTCCTGAGTATGTGGTCCAAAATTCCAGCCAATACATAGGTAGGAGGTAAAACCACAAACAATTTTCACAATTAGACCTTCCTGTGTTCCAAATCCACTCTGTCACATTTAACCAGATTGATACCTCTTGGCTAAAACTATTTTTGTCTTTGAACTTATATGAACCTATCAGTATATCTGAAATGTTTGTTATCTCCTAATTCCCTGCATTCATTAGTATTCTCCTTTGTCTTGTTCTGTATTATATATAACGACATTAAAAAAAGCACTCCTGGTCAATCGCCAATATTTACACAGACTAAAAATATTAATCACAGGTGTCTTCCAAATCAAAGCAACCAAAGTGTGTAGTAATTGGTTTTAAGATAAAAATAAGACAGGCCACAGAAGAATAAATAGCTCCCCCAATTCCCCTGTGCATAGTAAGTACATCCATTTACTCAGAAATAGACTCTTTGTTGCCTCTACTTCTTCTGTGTTCAAACAAGGCTTCTAAGCAGAGCGAGCCTACTGAACAAGATAATCAGGTCTTAAGTTGAAAGAATAACCTAAATCCTTCACATTCTTCTGACAGACTTTAGCAAGGGACTCAGTAATAATTACCAACTTGGAAAGACTGCCACAGGGGGGATGAGTCTAGATTGCTTTATTAAAATAATTCAATCTTCTTTCTCAAAATAGCCACATTACTACAAGAGGAAAAAAAAATCTGAGAAACGTGATAAAGGAAGGGAAGGAAACTCACATTTCCTTGTGCTTATTATGCTCCGTTAGTAAGGTGACAGTAAGTCCTGATTTGTCTGGCACAATTCATATTCTATGTCCATTGTCGAAGTGTAATTACTAATAGTGGTGTCCCCTTTCATTATCAAAAATGTTGCAGTTTAGATAGCAAATTATATGGTTACCTGTGTGTTAGGTAGCAAGCACTACGCCCGTGGTGTATCCATAGACATACAGACACGGAGAGAGAAACTCTCCTCTCAATTCCACTCTGCTCTGCTCCCAGAGGCTGACCTGTATGAACCGCGTTAGTGCCTTCTTCCGAGTGACTCAGATGCCCTAGCAAGCATGTGGGGATAAAGAGAAGTCAGGATCTTTATTCCCTGGTGTCGTCCCTCTACCAAATGCCACAGCTGCAGATGGCTCTCCCCACAAGCACAGCGCTATTTCTGGGCTCTGTGAACTCTTCACCCCCTTTCCCATGCAGACCTAGTCATAGCAATGACCCTGCTGCTGCCGGTCCCTGGTACTCCCTGATGCCTCGCAGATACCCTCCAACCTTGCCCACACCTTGATAACAGTCTCTCCCCTCAGTCTCCCATTTGAGTGTTGCCTGCTTCCTGCCAGGAAGCGGACTGAGAGAGTGTTGTTGTTGTTATTGTTTTACTTCATCTTCATAAAAAACTTATTTAGTAGAAAATTTACCCACTTTGCTTGTGAAAAATTAAGGTTCAGAGAAGCTACTTAATTTTTCTAGCTAGGACGTGATAGAAGAGATTCAAATCTAGGTGCCCTTGACTCTGAAACCTGTGGGTTATCTGTCCTCCTATATCAAGTTAGTCAACCTATAGGCTCCCTTCCTGTATCAGATAATGAGGAACACAGTAAGTTCTTTAAAATTCCAGTGATACATGGACATATGTATGTTAATTTACCAAATACTTTTTGAGCAAGTGACCATTATGAATTAGGTAACACGTTAATTATAGAAAGCGTTAGAAGAGGTTACAAAAGATCCCATGAAAAATAAAAGTACCTTAAAACATGAACTGGTGCCAGTTTTAAGATGGGACATTCCAGCAGACAAGAGCATCTTGAGACAGATGTGCTTGAAAGCAATAATCCAATTCTGTAATGTTTATCAATCACATCCTGCTATGTTGAAATCTTGATTGTTAGCTGTGTCCTAACAAGGAAAATCTACCTGTAGTCTCAAAGCCAGTTTCTCAATAAAGCCGTCAGACGACGGGCTGGGAAAGGAGAGGACCCACGTTCCCCCCCCAGCGTGGGATCCCTCCAGTACCAGGACGACCATCTCTGGATGAGGGCCAAAGTCTTACAGTTAAAAGAAGATAAATCCATTTATCTACTTTATAGAAACACACTAAGCCCAAATATCACTTACTTTCTAGTCTTTCACCTGCTCTGCCCAAATCAATGACGTATCACCCTTTGCTTCCTTAACTATACTTCCCACTTCCGTTGGGAAATTTGGATTTGAGACTCTATGGATTGGTTGGGCCTAAGAGAGGAAACACACAGTAAGAACAGAAGCAGCGATCTGAGATAATGTGGCAATTGGAAAACATGAGCACCAAATTTGCCAAGAGGCACGCTACAGTGCATTAAAGAATGAGAAAGAACAAGCTTACTGAAAAGGATGAGTTAATCATAAGATATGCAAAGGAATTTATGACATATAACAAATTATTAGTGTTATTAATTATATTAGTGTTACTGGAAAGTTTATATTTCTATTTATCAAGTTTCTGAACAGTGGTTCCTGCCAACATGAGCAGGGCTCCCTGCCCACGATGCCAGGGAAGAACAGGTCATAACGTGCATTTCATAGCAAGTCCATCTGCACAAAGAGCCTCAGCAAGTTTTCAAACACGGACTCTAAATTTACTGATCTAAAAAAAATTAGGCTAAGATTATCTTAAGCACATGTTTGACATTAAGTTAACTATGCACACATTTGTACCATTTGAGGAGAAAAAGAGATACAGCCCAACAGTTCTGATTTTAAAGTTCCGGAGAAATGAAATTTCGTTTGTTTGTGTAAAATCTTACCAATAGGCCTATTTTCAGAAAGAAATAATTTTCATGATGTGCCAGCAGGGAAGTGGCTCTATCGATGATGATTCCTTGTACTAGCATCACCCAGATGCTGCACGGACGTCATATTTCTCCTCAAAGATCTCCTCAAGGTTATTATCTTTATTTCGCAGATGAGAAAATGGATGGTCAGTGCAGTTCTTTCGCTTGCTAAGATCACTCCTAAGTAGCAACGCCAGTATTTACACTCGTGTCTCTCTCATTCTGTGTGCAGATATTCTGAGGGGCAAAAAGCACACAGAACTATAAATTCAGCAGAAAGAGGAACCATGTTTCAAAAAATTAGGTAAAAATGAAGTTTCAGTGTAATATTTTTCCCAACCAAGTATCGTCACGTTGATGTTTCCCATTATATATCTAATGAAAATAAATAAGTAAATAAATAAACAACAATAGATGTAACACTAGTCTTCCTAGACTCGATTAAAAGATTTAATGAAATTTTGATTTTCTGTCTCCACATTCTAGGTCTTCTCTTTTTTGGGAGTTCCTTTCTCCTTACTTCTGTTCTCTAGTCACACAAGCGCCTCGCTCACCTGGGTGTTAGTTTGCCCAGGCAATGCCCGGCCCTCAAAAATCCACACGCAGCCCTTGCGATCCCAGCACTCCACCACCAGCCCCACCGCATCACAGTTCCGGCCCAGCATCCGCAGCACCTGAGCCCACCGGCAGGTCACGCACTGTGGGACCTTCCTAAAGAAACAGGGTGGTGAAGATGACGATTGTGTGGAGCACAGCTTTCAGTCAGAGAGAGGGGCTTTTTCTTTTTGGAGACTAAGAAGGCTTTTTTTTTTTTTAACACTTCCGAAACAATATTAGATTGACAGTGATTTACTTTGTCTTCATGGAAAACCTATCTTGTCAAACAGTGCAACTTCCTACTTGCTTTTTTCCTTAAAGTAACTTTTTTTTATGGTATTTATTGATTTTGGAAAGACAGAGAAAGGGGGGAGAGAGACAGAGAGAAGCATCGATCTGTTGTTCCACTTATGTATGCATTCATTGGTTGCTTGTTGTATGTGCCCTGACCAGGGATCAAACCCGCAATCTCTGTGTATGAGGATGATGCTCTAATGAACTGAGCTACCCAGCCAGGACTAAAATAACTTTTTATTAGGCAAAAAATTAGCATAATCTGTATACCATACTGTGTAGGTCAGAATAACATGTAGCCTTCTTGGCCACAAATACAATAATGATGTGAATGACAGCAAGGTTATCATAAAATTAAGCTGATTTGAAGGAATCTAGATTCGAGTTGCACATGGCATTGCTGACCCAGCATTTTTAATGTTATTCTCTTTTCTCCTTGATTTAACAATATTAGCACCTAAGTAGGTGAAATAATGTCACTTGTCCCTTTGTCTTTAGCATTTGCATGGGGCTAACTTTTTTGGCTTCTTCCCTAACTTATCAGAGCAGGAATCTAACTCTCACACAAGCAATTGTGTTAAGAAGTATACTTTTCCTGTGTACCGATGACCATCCACTTTGCGAGACTGCGCCATTAGTTCTGTTGTGCAATACAGCAGGTACTCTCCTATATTAATTTTCCAAAGGTCATATCCGAGTATAATAAATTCAACTGATATTCTCTACATCATTTGCATGTAATTTGCTTACACCTAAACAGAGTAGGGTTTTGAAGAGTACAAACCTAATTTAAATTTTCCTGACCTACCACAGTAAAATGATAACTATGCTTTCTGAATTTTGACAGCAGTACAGAAATTTTCACTAGATACAAGCAGAAATCACCCAAAACTTGAGGAATGGAACAAATTCTAAATGCAAACTAGAAGCAGGATGCTTGTAGGAATAAAATATCGGGCATACTTGCTAAAATTAAGGTCGTATCTAACAAGGAGCTTTAGTAATACCTAATGAAACACTTAACTTTTAAAAAATGGTTCTTTTTGATTCGGATGGGAGGGGATACAAGGGGCATTATTTACTTTAAGAAGCTCAGAACGCAGAATCTAACTCATACATCCCATTAGAAAAAAAACTTCTTTGGCTTAGGATATTTTAATATAAGTTATTGAAATCATGATAAAGGAAAAGCACTGAGAGTTATCAGTTTATTAAACTTTAGTATGAAGGAGTTTAAGGGAGCATTGTTAAGGGAAAGGTTTTCAAGGGAACAGGCAGAAGCTGCTCCTATTAGAAAAGCCAGGGCCACTGGCAAAAGAGGGAAGGGACAAAAGAGAAGGCAAAGGAATCAGAAGATAAAGTTTCCCTACTTCCAAATTCTCCCCAGAAGCAGCCCCCAAAAGCTCATGGTGCAGTTAGACAAAGAACACAGTGAATCTGAGTACTTTTAAACCTCACATTCCTGGTTACCCACACTCCACATCAAGTCCATATATAAAAATTATTTATAAAAAATATCTAAACAATTAACACGGTAAATACATGGAAGATTCTAAATGTCACTTAGGGAGCAAAATTAATAGATTAAAAGAGGTAAGCAAAATGGTTCCCGAAGAATATGATAAACAGCATAGAAACACTAGATATTGGAAGAATTGATTTGGAATTTTCTTCTCACGGTGTCAAAAGTTGGTTTTAGAATATAATTAATGATTATATCTGGATTGTTCTTTAAAGTAAAGCTTCTTCAGGCACATACAATCTCTTCTCCCAGTGACACATCTATAAGTATGCTGGTTGTTCATAAGGCAATAATGAATCTCTGAACTCCTAAGGATCTCCAGGGCTGAGAACCAGGGGGCCTAAATTTTCTCTATTTCAAGCAGCGGTCTCTTCTTCTAACATGCATCCCATCTGGAAACACACAAGATGTTTCAAGATTAAGAATTAATAAAGATCAGAGTGTGGCCTGAGAGAAAACAGACAAGTGGAAAGACTGCACCTGACCCTTAGCATCCCAGTCTCACCCATCAAAGTTCAACACACAAAGCTAGGTACCAGTCAAACACCTCCTTGAACATAAGCCCTGGTGTGGGGAAACACGCACACACTCTCATGGTGATCACAGCAAAGGGCAACAGTGCCTTGAAGGCAGAAATAAGAACTTAACAAGCTCAGAAATGGCTTCATCTGTACAAAGTTGCTTCCTGAAAAGTCAAGCCTGTGAGCCTCATGAGAAGTGTTTGACTATTACTAAGCTAACTTGTCTTTTCGGCTGGTTTTCCAGGGCGCTCCTTTGTATGTCCCATACACCAAGCTCAATTATTCACTATATTCAACATATGAACCAATTTTTTTAGAAGGGAAGGGAGGGAGAAAGAGAGGGAGAGAAACAGCAATGTGTGGTTGCCTCTCACATGGCCCTCACTGGGGACCCGGCCCACAACCCAGGCATGTGCTGGGAATTGATCCGGCGACCCTTTGGTTCACAGCCCATGCTCAGTCCACTGAGCTACACCAGCCAGGGCTGAGCCAATTCTTTAATCTCCCTGTGCTGCCTGACATGCTGTTCCTCAGCAAATTTCTATTTCCAAATCCTACCAAAACTTTAGCATGCAACTCACATGCGATATCTGTAAGTATGAATCACTGCAGAAAGCAGCTCTCCCAGTCTGAACTCTGATGATAATCATCATTTTCTAACAGTGTTTCTACTTTTTGGAATATTGAATATTTCATATCATCTCTATTAATCTTTAAATTCCTGGGGAGTAGATTTTTCATAAGTACCACAGTGTCTTGCACATCGCATGTGTCAATAATTGTTAAATGAATGAATAAATGGATGGATGACAAGTTAGAATGGTCCATAAAAAGAAAATAGATGAAGGAACCAGAAAAAAGTGGCTGGTCATTTTAAAAAATAATTAAACAACCTTTAAGAATTTAGGGAATATAAATGGCAAACCCAGAAATGATCTTGTCCATTGTGACGTCATATGGAGAGAGTGTGAATGGATCGATGCTTTTTCTTTCTGCGACCACTACTGGACTACAGACGTCAGACCCATGTCTGTCTGTGCAGAGGAAGCCCCGCTCTTTCCTTCTGGGACACTGGGTCAGTAGCTAAATGAGGGGTAAAACCCAGATTTCTTGAATTGAAATCAGAGCTCTTCTTGCTCCAACAAGCTGCCTCAGGGTAAACCCATCTTCTCTGATATCGGAATATATTCAACATCATTAATGACTTGAACTATAAAAAGGTTAATAGTGTGTGCATTCCTGTAAATGGCATACTTTGTGCTCCATTTCTGAAGAGGCATCATTCATCCTTTGTAAAATGCTGCGGTGACTTCTTCCGACTGGTGGGGAATACTTCTGTTTATTCATGCCCAGAATCTAGTCGCTGGGTATTCATTTCCTTTAAGCACTGGGGACATGAGATTAGGTTTCAATTTTGCGTCTGAATGCTGATCCCACTGATGCCTATTTCAAGTGATACATACACAAATTTTGCCCCGATGGTATAAGAATAGGAGAGGATAGTCTTACCTCTTATTTTTATGATCCTTATATGAACCAAAGAAATTTGGTAAAGTGAATGTAATCTCTTATAGGCATTGCAGGTACTATGCTAAACATTAAAATATAAACATTGAATCATTTTGTTTACACTGTAAAGAATTTCCAGGGGGACATAACCTCATATCCAGTTGTATGTCAGGATCTTTTAGGATGTCTTTAAAAACACAGGTTCCTGATCCTATGGAATCCTTCATTAAAGACCTATGAAGTCAGAATGCATCTCCTAAGCACCAGCCTGGGCTCTCACCCCAGGGGCCTTCTGACACGTAGCTGGTTAATTACTACTCCAAAGGCCTATGCCTCTAACAAATGTCTGAATTATCTTCCCACTTGTGCATGTCCACTCAGATTCTGCTCTTGCTGCACCAGCCACCCTGGCTGGGAGCTCTGTATTCTCTCATGCCCACCCAAAGTATCCTGAGAGTTTCCATGTCCCTGTGTTTAGTTTAGGCCTCAGACTCTGACCTTGGCCTCTTGTCAGGACCCTGAGCGATCCCCATCCACCCCCACTAAAGGCTGCGCCCTTTGCCTGTCCTTTCAGTGGTGTAGCCTCCCCTATGTGTATTGCTGAAGGTGATCAAGGGCCTCTACCCCCAGGACTTACGCAGATCACCCTCTGCCTGCCTGCCCACCCATCGCTTCCACTCTCCTGCTTCTTTCCTCTCCTGCCTCCCCCACACACCCCAACTCCTGATAACCGTCCCCAGGAGTCTTCCAGTTTTGCATCTCAACTTTCAGATTTCTAGCAAAGAGGCACAGCCTCCACCAGTCTGGCTGCAACCTCCACAAGAGCCGAACAAGTTCCTCCAGCCCTAATACTGGACAAAACCAGATCTATGGGCCAACAGGCCATGTCTCCAAACCGTCTAAGACTCGGTACTCACGTTTCTCAAGGATCATGACCTCCCTGTAGTAAAAATCACAAACTTCTTAATGTAGCAAAATAAAGTCAGCATGTTTTCATACATGTTATATGATCATATCAAACTTTTACACATGGCTGTAAAATGCAAGAAATGCCTCACCAACTGTAATTGTCCTCTCGGGAGTCCTGCAACCTTACTACTGGCCAGCCAGGGATGCTCATGGCCCCATGCAAGGAAGGGCAGTGGGACCAGCCTACCCAATGAGCCTTCCCCACTCAAGTAGTTTTATTAAATTATGTATCAAATCATATGTCATACATATATATTGTAATAAACACAAAGTCCCTTCATCTCTGGAAAAATTTACTGGTAAAATTATCCCCGAATATCTCAAGATTACTTAACTTTTTCAGAAAGAAATATAAATCAGTTGAAATATGGTATTTATTATATATAACCTCAAACACAAAACAAGTACTTATTCACAAAATATTGTGGGATATGATGGAAAGATCTCAAATCTTAAAGTGAAAGGGCTAGATTATTATTATTATAGCTCTGAACTTAACTGACTTGGAAAGTCCACTTAATTCTCTCACAAATATCTATCTATCAATCTACCTAATATGTGATATAATCATTTTTTTTCTTCATCCCCAGTTCCTGGTACAGAGCTTCTAGGACCATTGGAATGTCCTGAATGATAGAAGTGATAGGAATGTCCTGTGTTAATATACAGCAAGTCTTTTCCAACCTCACCTGAGTTTATGTTAATGAATGACTTTTGGGGATGGCGGCTGGTTGCCAGAGGAACAAACTTTGTTCCAGTGATTGGAGGGGTTGGACTTTTCAGCCCTCCTCCCAGATCTGCTGGGAGAGCAGAGGGACTGGAAACTGAGTTCAACCCTCAGTGGCCAATGATGTAATCAATCACGCTTAAGCAATGGAGCCTCCATCAAAGCTACCAAATTGCTAAACACATGAAGGTTCTGGGGGAGGGTGTGGAAGCTCTGCACCCCTGCCCCATACCTTGTGCTGCGGAAGCCCTGCACCCCTGCCCCATCCCTTGTGCTACGGAAGCTCTGCACCCCTGCCCCATCCCTTGTGCTGCGGAAGCTCTGCACCCCTGCCCCATACCTTGGCTATGTTCTCTTCCATTTGGCAGTTCCTGAGTTGTATCTTTTTTAGTAACCAGTGATAGTAAGTAAAGTGCTTGCCTAAGTTCTGTGAGCCATTCTAGTAAATTAATGAAAGTAGGAGGGGGTCATGGGAACTCCTGGCGTATATAATACGCTGATCAGAAGTACAGGTGACAGCTGGGGCTTGTGATTGGCATCTAAAGTGGGGGTCAGTCCATCAAGGCCGACCTTAACCTGTGGGGTCCAAGCTAACGCCAGGCAGAGTTAGAACTGCAACATATGGTAAACTCACACATTCAGTATAAGAAGTATTGAAAGTACAGAAAAAGAAGATTTTTTATTTTTGTTCGTATGTTTGCTTTATTTTGTTTTTTTACTATAATATAAAGGGACTGCAGCAAAATGCATGAGACAAGCCCTTTCTGGACATTAGTACCATTTCTGTTGCTAACCAGCTAGGTGACTTGGAGCAACTCACTTCATCTCTCTGGACCTCAGTTTGCCTATTTGCAATAGCATGGATGGAACTGGAAAGCACTATGCTAAGTGAAACAAGCCAGGAGGTGAAAGACAAATACCATATGATCTCACCTATAAGTGGAACCTAATCAACAAAACAAACAAGCAAGCAAAATACAACCAGAGACATTGAAATTAAGAACAAACTAACAGTAACCAGAGGGGAGGTGGGGGGGGATAAGGGGGGAAAGAAGGAAGGGTTTTCAGGAACACGCAAAAAGGACACACGGACAAAGCCAAAGTGAGGTAGAATCGAGGATGGGAAGTGGGGATGGCAGGTGTGGGGAGGAGCTGTGGGGGGGAAATGGAGATAACTGTACTTGAACAACAATTAAAAAATGTGAGAAAAAAAAAAACAAAATAAGATAAAACAAGGGATTGAACTAGATACCCTCATCAGGCCCACACCAGCTGAAGTATTCAGAAGGTTTCTGCTAGCTTCAGAGCACAGTGATAACACTAACACTGTTACTAGAAACTCCCCTCATGGGTTATGTGGGAGCTGTTTTAGCACTTCCTTGCTTATAAAATGTGCTGATAGCAGGTATTTCCGACTGGCGCTGCCTCATTAGCGCTCCAGGTGCTACCTTCACATCAACAACTCTTACAGTGATCTCCTGTATTATGTGAATTTCCTCCTTTGATTACTGCATGATAATTCTACAATTTTCCAGTCTCTAGTAAGTCTTTTGAAAGTACTTCACTTTTTGAAACATACTTCCACCAGCTTCCTAATTCTACCAGGCCCATAGTTTTGTTTTTGTTTTGTTTTTAAATGCTTTCCTGTCACTAAGTGAGTTTTCCTTAAGCATCTGTGTGGATCGCCTAACATTTACTCCTGAATCATTTGGGGAAATAACCTATAAGAGATGAGGTGTTTTCCTCAGAGTACAATCTACCATCTTAGATTATTTGGTCTAGAGAAATAGGCTCCCTATTTTTGCAACCTTTTCTGGGGCTGACCATTCATCGGACCTCACACAGCCCATGTTATTTTCCACTCCATGCTTTCTGCATGTGCTGTTCCCTCCGTCGGAAACAAACTCTCCCTCTACCCTCTTCTCCACCGCCACACCATCGCCGTGGCCAATGCACCTCCACGCCCCACTGTCACTGTACCTTACGCATGAAACGTTTGAAATGCATTTAACTTCTTTTCTACAATTACCAAACGGGCACTGAATGAAAGCTTTCCAATGATGGGGAGGGAAATCCTACCATAAATACAACCCCACATCTGAAAAAATAACAGATTTTTCAAACAGCGAATTTAGCTTAAATCTTAATGAGGTAATTATAACAAATAGACCTGGGTGATTACGTCTGCCAAGAAACAATCCTTCACCCAACTCAGACACATCTGCTCAAGTAGACATTCATTCTTAATCAAAGGACCTTCAACTCACACCAAAAATAATATCAGGAATAAATTTATGACAAGTGAGAATTAATACAGAAAATTGAAAATAGGATTCTAATAATAATTTTTCTGTGACTGGAGTGCCCCTTACTCTACCTGATAATTGTTTATCAAATAAACATTATAAATTGATTAAGGTAAAATTCTGCCCAATATGTGAAATACACAGATAAATAAATTGCAGGTTCTATTTCATGAAGATATCTAGTACCTCATTACCTTGAGAATACATTTGCCTAACTCATAAAGTTGAAAACTGTAGTGAATCACATTTAAATGTGAATATTTCTTGAAGTGTTAGAAGGTACTAAGGTATCATGGTGAGTTGAGTAAAGCAAAGATCAATCTAGAAAGATGAGCCAAAATGAAGGGCAGAGAGGACTGTGAGAACGGAACAGATGTAATATTAAGAGCCCCAACATTAAGAGTCTGCTGTGGGTCCACTCTCAATAAACAAAATGACAACAAAAAAATGAAGAAAGGATTGCCTCATTACCACAAACTCGGAGGCAGTAGTTGACAGCCTAGAGCTGCAAATGGCCCAAGCAGCAACCCATACAAAGTGACCCATTACCCAGCAGGCCCCACGGGACCTGTGAGTCTGTGACTTGGCTGAGCACAGTGCAGGGAGAGCAGTAGATGCTGGGGAGCCAGGGGGGCCTTTGTTCCTGAACACTAGCACTGCTGCCCATTGATGCAAGCAGCTCCAGTGCAGGCAGCACAAAGCCACAACCAGAGGAAGTTTAGACGCAACTGCAGAAATACCACACTGAACTGCAAACACTGTACATGAACAACTCCCACAGAGTTTTTCTGGAACTGGGCAGGGTACCTCAGAGAGGCAAAAGCCAAAGTCCAAGGTTCTGAGAAAAAGCCAAAACAAGGAAAAAAGTTCCTCTACAGAGGGGGAGAGGTGTGAACTTCAAAATCAGCAGTTAGACCAATCACCCAACCAGGGTTTTACTGAGCCTCTAAGCTAATTACCAGCATAACCTTCTTCTGCACCCACAACCTGACAAGTCCCATAGACAATAATACTAGCAATCTAAGAAACAGGAAAAACACCTTCTTTAGAGAGTCTTTAAGATAGGGATGAATTTCTTCCTCCTGCTCTGCAGATTAGCTCCAAAATTTCCTCCAGCTCCACCACATTTTGACTCATTCTAATTACTCATGTTTCATTAGTATCATATAAAATTGAGATCCTTATATTTTCTGATACTACAGATTATTTTTTAAAACCTCATATAATCTATATCAGTTATGCACAATTTTTTGGACAACTGATTGATACTGTAATCTAATCACACTGAAGACATAACATGGATTGAGGGTACCTTTTATCAATTCATTTTATGAGCATCAAACCGTTATTAATTGAAGCCTGAAATGTATGATTTTATTATCAAGAAAAATTATCTTGTTTTCACAGATAAATTTATCTTTGGTTTCTTGTTCTACATTAAATACATTTGAGTTTTCTTTCAACATGTCTTGTGTCTTTGGAAACTGAGGATGGGGACACAGGTTTATCTCTTCCTGTCTCCATGTCACAGTTACTGGACGGGCTCCACGTCTCCCGGAGCCCGTGTCAGATTGCGCATTCCAAAACTGTGATCATCTGGCATTGTGCTAACACAGTCCTTCTTACCTCCCTGGGGAACATCATGTCTGTTGCTGGCATCTGTCCCCTGTTTTTCCTTGTAAAGGTTTTAGCAAATAATGCATTCACTATCTACAGTTCCTGTTAACAAGCTAGCACTTTCTCTGCAGTCTCTCATTTCTTAAATACACTTAAATATTTTCCCATTAAAAATCTATAGTTTTCATATTCACCCTCTGTTAACCTTGTACTGAAATGGAATAGAATTAAGACACTCCTAAAGAGTCCAAAAATCCTGACATAAATATAAGAAGTTTAGAAAAATTTTAGTTTTAATTCCCCAATTTTGCCATTGTCAACCTGGTTAACTGTAGCATGGGAAGTTTTGGTTTTCAAAATGCCCTTAGTAACTGTTCTCTTTGTTTCCTTAGGTCTCCACAGCCCGTGCGTAAGAATAAAATACACCCATAAACTTGCAGTTTTCTGTCATCACATCCACTCTGACCTATCAGACGGGACAACAGCGATGGATACCGTGTTCGGTCTGTAACACTCTCTCGGGGACTGTAAGTGAAATGGGGCGGTTGAAGTAAACAAAATATAGACACCTCATATTTGTTCAAGAACCCAAATTTGTGCCTGGGTTAGCTTTTCCACATTGACCAGTATCCTTCAGAATGATAAGGGCTCACACTCTCTTGCTGGGTTCAGAGTCTCTTTCCTTCTTAATCATTTCAGTTGGCTCTTTCCAGTTCTTGATAAATAATGAGATTTTAAATAATAGAATGCAAAACTACAGGTTTCATCGGTATGTTTACTTCTGGACTTTTAGTTCTGTATATCATGAAGTATCAGATTTATTCGAATTGCTAGCCTTGCACCCAGTTGAGCAATATGTCACAAGTGCTGGTTACTCTACAGGCACAGCCAAGCTCTATATAAATAAATAATCACCCCCTGAATTCTGGAGTCACCAGCTACCACTTCTTTTCTAGCAGCATGCTCGGAATGTTCTCTGTAGATTCGCGCATTTCCCTGTACTTAGACTTGGCTAGGCACAGCAACATTTTAAATAATACATTCCAATAATATACAAAGAAAAAGCCCTTTGTGTCCAAAAAGTCTTTTCTAACGTTTTTGCCTAGCTAAAACAAAATTCACAAGTGCATAGGGGGAGACTGTCTTGGGAAGCTCAGGTGGATCTTTATGCAAATTGCTTCAGTTTCTTGCTACTCACTTTCGCTCACTCAACCCAACTCAGGTACGGAGCTCCAGAACTCTAGCCTTTGCTCTGAGAGAATATTTTGAACAAAATTTAATGTTTTTAAAGCTTATTTCATTATAGCACACAACAGAAGCTTAGGATAACACATCTTAAGAATAAGAATTCATCATTCTTATTGGTTATTCCATCTATAATACTCTTTTTCAAGGCTATACGTAAAGTATAGAAAAAACTGCTTTGAAATGTTAATATTCACCCGGCTGGTGTAGCTCGGTGGATTGAGCATGGGCTGGGAACCAGAGGGTCCTAGTTCAATTCCCAGTCAGGGTACATGCCTGGGTTGCGGGCCAGGTCCCCAATGAGGGCCATGTGAGAGGCAACCATACATTGCTCTTTCTCCCTCCCTTCTCCTCTCTCTGAAAATAAATAAATAAAATCTTTAAAAAAAAAAGAAATGTTAATATTCAATGAAACTTTATACATTTTTTAAACTAAAACATTTGTGGTACTGACCACAGGGGTTAAATTGTTAAATTGTTTAGAAAAATATCCCAGCCTGTGCCTGTAATTCTAAGGCCAAGCCCTGGAGCTTGGTTACTTCACGTAGCCAAGAAGCACAGAAATCTTTTGAAAGTTAAATATGATGAAACAAAGTGTGGTGATGAGTGACAAAGGAGGGCTAATGGAATCGTGTGTCCTTGGCTAGAGTTGGATTGACTAACTTATTGGAAGCCATTTAAATCTTATGAATAGCCTTTAAAATACCTGAGAGAGACCCATGGTTGTCTACGCAAGGGCTTCGTGTCTTTGTAAATGTTACGCTTTCCAGGGAATATACCATTCCCCTCAGCCTCCTCTCCCTGGGTAACCACACTAATACTTCGGAAGTCTCCACAGACAACCCGTCACCCTACCTATCTGTAGTGCTCTCATAGCATCCTGTACTCATCACATTGCATCGAAGTTGTCCATAAACTCTGCAGTGATCAGTATGACCCCGCTCCCTGGCCCAGGCCCTGGCACACTGTGACTGCTCAATATCTAACTGATGAATAAATGGATGAATCTCAAAGTTTAGGAAAGGAGCAACCATGTGAAGAAATCATAATCAGGAAAAGATAGGTAGTGCATGGCATATCAATTCTCATCACTAAATAGATGGGGACTGACAGAATCAACATTTATTAAATACATAGTGTGTGCCAGGATATTACATATGCTATCTTAGGCCTTTCAAAGTAAGTATGCTTAGTCTTATTTTAGAGATGAAAAAAAATTACCAAGACAGAAAGTAACCTGCCAATTTTATAGCAAATTAATGGAAGAGATGGAATCCAAATCTAGGTCTTTCTGACTCCAGAGTTC
Source organism: Micronycteris hirsuta (assembly GCA_004026765.1). NCBI lineage: Eukaryota > Metazoa > Chordata > Mammalia > Chiroptera > Phyllostomidae > Micronycteris > Micronycteris hirsuta. The sequence goes on from PVJI01005466.1 coordinate 90,199, forward strand.
CTATCCTCTTGCCTGCACCTGAGATGGGGAGATTCAGCCTACCCTTGCTTTGATCTATTTCAGGACCTACCCAAGCGTGCCATGTCCATAAAAACTGTGTCAGCAATGGTAGGAAAAAGTCAGGGCTGCTCTGTCCTTAACTTGGCTTAGAAAAATCACATATTACATCTGGAAATGCCTACACTGACCGGTATGGGCTTGACTATAAGTTACCCCTTGAAATGCTTGCCTGATTCTAGGTCAATCGTTCCTGATGAGCATTCATCCATACCTCATCAGAGCAACGCACAGACGCTCGTTAGCTGCATTCCTTCTGCACTAGGCCTCCAGAAAGCATGATTTCCTCTTTGGTGCATGCTGCTGGCTGTCAGCATGATTCCCCCCAAATTGACAAGAACCTGTTTCATTAGTGCAGCTACAATCTCACCTCTGTCGCTACAGACACATGTGACCAGAATATCTTGTGACCAGGTTCTCCCGTGCCTCTCATCTCTGGCCTTCTGCTCTTCTGAGCAACCCCCCATCCCGGATTCCTTTAGAGTGAGTTCCCTTCCCTTTCTGCCTGCCTCAGGCCTTCCATGGCCATCCAACCGAACACAACCTTGTGTCTTAGTTGAGACTGCTTTATAAGAAAAAAACTCTCTTTTTAAATAAGATACATATTCTGAGCATAAAATATAGTGAAGGTCCGCAGAGTGGCATAACAGTAAATGAATATACTTTGAGAGAGACTAAACCGTTGTAAATTCTCCCACGTGTTCCATGTGTGTCTTAGGCAGGCCACGAAATCTTTCTGGTCTCCAGTTTTGCGATCTGCACAACAGAAATGTTAATATCTGCCTACAAGGATTGAATTGAATGTGTGTGTGTATTGGAGATTGAAGCTGCATCTTACAATAAAATAAAGGTGCGATTCATGTTTTTACAATAGATTTATATCTTTTTTAAAAAATCTATTTTTTAAATTTAGACATACCCAACACTGTATTTTATTTGTGAATGTAATAGGTGATAGACCTTTATTCTATCTTATGGAGTATTTTTCCGAACTACAGCATTTTTTTTAACTGTCACTCTATTTTTTTAAGTATGTTTTGTTTTAAAGATTTTATTTACTTATTTTTAGAGAGGGGGAAGAGAGAGAGAAAGAGAGGGAGAGAAACATCCATGTGCTGTTGCCTCTCATGCGCCTGCCACCTGGGACTTGGCCTGCAACCCAGGCATGTGCCCAGACTGGGACTCAAACCAACAGCCCTTCGGTTCACAGGCCGGTGCTCAATTCACTGAGCCACACCAGCCAGGGCAACACTCTTTAACTTTATCCATGAAAAATAAAGTATGGATACTATTGATCTCCCTATTTTAGGCTCAAATAGTGGCTTTTTTTTTTCTTAGTCATTGAAGATATTCAATGCTTAGTCATCATTAGGCATAAAATAATTCTGGGAAGGTTACCAAATCTAATTATTTCCAAAGTATATTAGTGCCTATAGCTACCACTACTATTAATGATAATAATAATAGTACCCAATAAATGTAGAATACTTATTTTTTGCCCAGAACTGCTATAATCCCTTTACATGTATTAACCCAGTTAATTGTCACACACCCATGCACACACACACAAACTATATTACACAGAACTATTATTATCCCACATTTATACCCAAAGCAGTTTGCTAGCTGCCCACATAATATAGTAACTGATGAATGTGCAATGCTAACCCTGGCACTGGACTCCAGAACCCATACCCTCAACGCCCACGACAGACAGCTCCTCTAACCTGAAACACACCACGGGACAAACGGCTTTCACAAACAAGCACACAGCCTCCATCTACACTTGATTTTTAAGAATATCTCCAAAATATTTTCTCCAGGGTGGTCTCCAATTTAGGAAGATTAGTACAAGCATCCATCATCAAATTATATTTGGTAACTTCATGCTACCATCAGCATTTATTTGGTTTAAAAGTTATATAGCTCAGTTGAAACTGTGTTAATAATGCTTGCTTGTTTTTATTTTTGGCTACTCTTTAAAATATCTGTATTTTATCATGTGTTCCTTCTTTCTTGTTTTTTAAACATTGGATTTTTTTTTAAAGATTTTATTTTTATTTATTTTTAGAGAGAGGGGAAGGGAGAGAGAAAGAGAGGGAGGGAAACAGCAATGTACAGTTGCCTCTCACATGGCCCTCACGGGGACCTGGCCCGCAACCCAGGCATGTGCCCTGACTGGGAATTGAACCGGGACCGCTAGGTTCCCAGCCCGCGCTCAATCCACTGCGCTACACCAGCCAGGGCTGTTCCTTCTTTTTTAAGATTTTATTTTTTATTTATTTTTAGAGAGAGGGGAAGGGAGAGAGACAGAGAGGGAGAGAAATAGCAATGTATGGTTGCTTCTCACATGGCCCTCACGGGGACCGGGCCCGCAACCTAGGCATGTGCCCTGACTGGGAATCGAACCAGGACCCCTTGGTTCCCAGCCTGCACTCAATCCACTGAGCTACTCCAGCCAGGACCACATGTTCCTTTTTATATAGTCAATTGGTGTCCTTTTTATCAGGTTTAACATAATTTCTATATCCAAATTAGCAATGGTATTTTTATATGACATAGGAAAACAGACTAATAATGCCTAATAATTACAGAGAATTCATTTTGTCAGCAACTATGCTAAGAAATTTTCTAGATATCCAATTTTGTACCAACTCTGAGAAGCATAAATTATTTCAGTATTCTCACATGAGAATATGTAACTTTACACAGGTAATCCCAACACTAAGTGACAAAGAAAGGTATAAACCTAGGTCTGTCTAAGACAAACTGCAGGCACTTTTTACTCTATCACCCTCCCTCTTTCCGTAACAGTGCACAGGGAAAAGAACAGATGCTTGGACTGGGAAAAGTAATGTATAAAGAGATGGCAGAGGGGACTCTGGAAGAAAAATGGCACAAAACCCCCAAAGATGGAAAGGGAGAAAAGATCCCTCCTACAATCCACAGCAGTTAGTACGTAATCCTGGTATGACTTGAAACCACTTAGCTCATCTCTATGAAACAATATTGCTTCTTTGACTTTGGTCCTTACTTTTTATTTCTTTAAAATATAAACTTTTTTTCACCAGTTGCCTCAACTGTCACAGCAGTTGAACTGTAAAGAGATTAGAAAGCAATTAGACGAGATGATTTTGAATTTCTCATTCAGTCTTTTCTAAACAGGCAACAGAATGTTTATTATTTATTTCATCCTTAGGCATCTTCTTCAGAAATGGTGAGAGAATTAAGATCTATGCAATAACTTTATGTCACACACAATTTTTCTAAACAGGGGTGCTTTTTCTGAATGAAATTTATCTAAGACATTAGAACTATTCAAAATGACACCTAGAATGACTTCAAAAACCATCACAGAATAACACCTTCACTACAAAAAGAAGAGCTTCATTAAGAACTCCGGGAATATAAATAGCCATTCTGTTTTAAAAGGCCTTAATGGAATGTAATTACACGACCTTCCACAGGACCTCATTCCAATGTTCTAAACTGTTTCTCTCTCTGAAAATGAAGGAGAGCATTAGTATGTTCATTCTTTCTGGAAAATGTCTGAGAGATCATCCAGAAGCCAAACTTTATATTGGCAATCAACGAAGTGCAGTTAGAATGCTCTGGCACGTATCCGTCCAAGAAAGTGTCCATGGCCCAACAAAGCCAGGTGCTTAATATGATAAAAGCCTTAGTCAAACATACAGTCTTCTCCACACGACAGTACTTTCCTATAATAACTTACCCAGTTAGCTTATTTTTCACACAGAAATCACACTATAAGCACCACTACACACATAAATAGTATGTGTTATTTATTGAACATATTTGTACAGAAATACTTTTGCAATTATAATAAGGGATCTAAAAACATGTGCACCCTCTATTAGAATGAAGACACTAAACTGGACTGCCAGACTTGACATTCCCACAGCCCATGGTAGGGCAATTTTGGAGGGATCTCTTGTGAAAGAGCAGGATGGTGATTCAGGGAGATAACCACATCACAGGTAGGTCAGACCACGTCAGAGGCGCTATCAGCTTGCGTGCATCTCACACACACTGTATATTGATCTCAAGGATTAGAAAGCAATCTCCCAGGGGTACACAGAGGGAAAACCTTCCAGGTCAGAAATCACTGGAGAAACAGGAACAAGACATCACTGTCCTTATCACCCACATGTTGAAAAAAAATGAAAAAATTCTTCTGTGATGCAGATACTTTAGGAATCAAAAAGTTGTTAAAATTTATTTTATATTGTGATATGTTATATATTATATTGTGATATATATATACCTGTTTTACCACTGACGACTGTTCAAAGACTACTTTTTCTTTTTTTAATGAAGACATAGGGCAGCCTAAAAATGAAGTGACTATGAATAATGTTCAACTGAAATGGTGAACAGTTAATTTTAGTGGGGTTAAAGGAAAAGGAAGAAAAGAAAATAACTTGGACATGCTGGCAGAAAAAAATGGGAGGAAAAAAGAATTGATATGAGAAGCTCTGCACTGGACAATTCAGATAATAGTTAATAGCAAATGAGACTTCCGCCAAGATGGCGGCATAGGTGGACGCACTGCACCGCCGCTAACAACCAGAGAGTTTAAACAACGAACTCAGTAGCGAAAAATAAACAACCAGAATGGACAGAATCAAACTGAAGGGAAGTCCGACACCCAGGAAGTTGGGGAGGACGTACATCCAGGCCGGTAAGCGGGGCAGAACCGAGCAGAGGAGCGGAGTGAGGCATTTTGCCCGGAGGGACTCACCCCGCGAGCGCCTAAACAAAACACAACCCCGAGCAACGGGTGAACCTCGCAGGCCGGCGGCGTAACCAGAGAGGCCAGTGGGAACCAGCAGGCCCGAGACTGGTGGAAAAGGCAGTGGGGAACTGGGGAGCAGAGGGTGATAGGGAGTGGCGCTGAACAGCAGACGACATTGCTCCCTCCCAGGCCCCACCCCCAGAGGAAACGTCACAAAAAAATGACCCAGGTTGCCAGGCACTGACAAACACCTAAGACTCCAACAGGTGCACCGAGATAAAAAAGAATGAAAATGGCCAAAACGAAAGATCAGAACAAATTACAACTAACAGACGAAGAGATAGCCAAATTAACAGATGCCCAGTTTAAAACACTGGTAATCATGATGCTCACAAAACTGGAAGAAATAGTGGAACATATGAACAAAATGATAAAGATAACGGAGGGAGATTTACAGGGAACCAATAGGGAAAAAAAGGAAGCTGGGACTCAAACCAATGGGGTGGACCAGAAGGAAGAAATAAGAATTCAAAAAAATGAGGAGGGACTCAGGAACCTCAGAGACATTTGTAAACGACCCAACATCCGGATCATAGGGCTGCCAGAAAGACAAGAGGAACACCAAGAAATTGAACGTATTTTTGAACAGATAATGAACGAGAACTTCCCAAATCTGGCAAAGGAAATAGGCTTCCTGGAAATCCAAGAAGCTCAGAGAACCCCAAAGAAGTGGGACCCAAAGAGGAACACACCAAGGCACATCATAATAACATTACCCAAGGTCAAGAATAAGGAAAGAATCTTATAAGCAGCAAGAGAAAAGGAGACAGTTACCTACAAAGGAATTCCCATAAGACTGTCAGTGGATTTCTCTAAGGAGACCTTCCAAGCAAGAAGGGGCTGGAGAGAAATATTTCAAATCATGAAAAG